>CBVK0101294484.1:0-14411 GCA_900067695.1 Picea abies | reverse complement strand
CACAAGAGACACAGCATTTATCCTGGGAAACCCTCTAGGGGAAGAAAACCCAACAAAACTTCCTTAATATAGATAGCCAATACAATGCGAAGAGATCTCTATGCTAAAATAGAAAGTCCTCTCCAAGATATGTGCCACTCTCTCTCTCCTTTGCCGATAACAGATCAGAATTTGTCTCTCAAACTGAGCAAGTGAGTTGTGATCAAATGAGGCGCTAGCCTCCTTTATTTATACAAGTTTTGGCACGTGTGAAGTGTCTCTTCACTGGCAGGGCCGACTTCTCAATCTGGGTGGGTAAACCCACCTTTATTATATTTTTGGGTCTCTTAATTAACTGTTGGGGCCGACTTCTTATTATGCCTATTACAATTGCCTTTTGACCAATCCGCAAAAGGGGATTTGGTCCTATTACAATATCTGACATGACCAATCCACAATGGGGATTGATCTTATGAATAAAATATCAATAATAATAAGAATACTCTTTGCAGTTACATTATTTCAACAATTTTCCTTCTGAAATCATCAACAAACAGAAGGAAATACCTGGCACCAGTGATTGATGTTGTCTTCATTGGTCCACATACGTCTGCATGAACCAACTAAAGGACCCTCTGCACTCTCCAAGCTTGTCCTTCATCAAATGGCGCTCGATGTTGCTTCCCTACCTGGCAAGCTCCACAAACTCCTTGAATCTTTTGTTGAATGTCTGGAAGTCCATCTACCAATTTCTCTCATGCCAACTGAGAGAGGTAGTTAAAATTGAGGTGCCCATACCTCTGATGCCATAGTGTGCAAATGTCTAATGCACTCTTCGTTGCCAGTGCATGCTCTCTGCCATGCCCAATATCCACCAATCTAAATAGACCATGGTCCTCCACACCAAGAGCAACGATCTTCTTGGTATTCTTGTCAACGATATAGCACTTGTGATTGCTAAAGTTGACATCCAAATGAGGAGAGTGCCTCATAATCTGACTAACTGATAGCAGACTAAGCTCCATACCTGGCACATAGTGGACGTTGAGAAACATAAGCATCTTTCCTCCAAAGGAAATCTGAACATTCCCCTTGCCGACTATATTATACTCATCGCCTCCACCGAAGATCACCGAGTCTTTGGATGGACTAGGTGTAAACTTTGTGAACCAATCTTTCCAATTGATGAAATGCCTGGATGCGTCTGAATCAACAAACCAAGTAGATGACTTGGACTGATCTGCTTGTGTACAGGCCATAAAGGCATAGAAGGTTGCCTCCTTCTCCTCTGTGTGCTCTGCGACATGGGCCTTCTGTTGAGACCCTCTGTGGTCATGCTTCTGATCTGCCAACCGCTTTCTGCAGTGCTTCTTTATATGGCCAGTCTTTCCATAGTAATGACAAGTGATGGTCTTTAGGGTTTTGGTGGCATCCTCATCATTGCTTGGACCAGGTTTCCTTGTCCATTTGCCTTTGCCTTTAACTTTGGCTGCAAAGGCCTGCTCTGAACCCGCTATCTCACTGCTACTCCCAAACTGCTTCTTCCATCTGTCCTGCTACAAGATCTTATTGGATAGCTCTCCAAACTTCAGGTCAATGTATGTAGCTGTGATGTTCAGGGTCTCAATGAAGTGCTCGTAGGACCCTGGCAAATTGTTCAGCGTGATCACCACTATGTCCTCTTCTGCCATCTTCCTACCAATGGCCTATTGCTCTCAGATGTCCTTGATCTTGAGTAAGTGCTCTTAGAGAGAGGCACCCTCAGTCATCTTGATCGAGAACAACATATTCTTTAAAAAGAATGCTCGACCCTTATCTGAAATCTCATGGGTCTCTTTCAACTGTTTCCAGATCGTTGCAGCAATCTTCCCATTCTGAACCTCAGGTAGCATCTCATCTGTCACGGACAATTTGATCAGCGTCACGACTTCTCTGTATTGGCCATCAAACTTGTCCCGGTCTTTACCTGCAACCGTGGGACGAGGACTTGTGCCCAGAACAACATCTGACAGGCACCGGTACGCAAAAATGGCCAACATGCGTTGCTTCCAGGTATTGTAGTTCTTCCCAGAGAACTTTTGGTTGCCTTCCAACATGATGTTGGTCAATGTAGCCATTGATGATCGTAAAATACTGAACTTAGCAGATAAATAATGGAAAAATACCTGCAATCTAGCCTCAACCAGCTCCAAATCAACCAATTTCTCCTCAAATCTGCTAACTCAAGAAATTAGCAGTAAAAAAAAAAAAAACAGATCTTCGAAGCTGGGCACCAATCTGGGTAAGAACAGATCAATCTGGCTTTTAAAACCGAAAAATCAAATGAACCCGGCTCCGGCTGATCCGAAACCTTTTCGGCTCCTTGTATGTGCTACGCTGGCGATCCCTCGATCTGTCACTGCAGGCAACAGTCCCTAGGTCTTCACGCGCTCCTAGACTTCGTGGCCCTAATCTCGCTCTGATACCATGTAACGGAAATTGAGCACACACAGAAACCAAGATAACTCGAATAAGGTTATCTGTCTTTATTCAATCAATGAATTAAGAAAGCAAATAGCTTTCTTATATAGGTTACAATCAAGTAGAGTCAAACCACTTTATGAATGTGGGATAAAGTGAAAATATAACCTAAAAGCAAATATCTAACCTAAAAGCAAATAAATTAACCTAAAGTCACTTTGACTTTATTAATGCCTAAGTCTAATTTCTAATTGACCATTATAAACTAATATTTAATTTAACAAGAACCATTTTTATTGGATAAATTTGAGCAGTAAAGATCTAGGGTTTGTTGCTTTAGAATTCTTCTAATCCAAGATATATCTTTTAGCCAAAGAGGAGTACCACCTCTCTAAAAATGCAGGGGGATTCATATCCTCGTGAGGTTGTCGTTTCGGTCCTGACGTATTCAAACATCAACAAGTCAACACTTGGTCTAATAGTTATGAGTGTTATCAATAAAAGAATATTGTCATGCATATGTATACATTCCACACTTCAAATAGTTATCAATAATAAAATATTGTTATGCATATGCATACAATCTTGGATGAGAGTGTTTTAGGGGAAAATGTTATCAATAATAGAATTATATGTTAAAATTTTAAGATTATATTAATAAAAATTATATTCATATGCATAAATATGCAAAAAAAAATTACTTAAAAATAAATTAATTTGAAAAAATGTTTTAAATATTAATATTTATTTTACACATAAAATAACTTTCTTTTGTTGATAATCAACAAAAGCTTTTAACTTTTTAGATATATCAATGTTTTTACGTATATACATATATTAAAAAATATAAAGTGAACAAAATGTTTTTATGCATATGCTTAACTTAAAAAATATCAATAAACATATATATCTTCCTCTGAGATACATCTTCGGCACAGACATATAGTTCACACATATATAGTTTCCATACCTCCGCACAGGTATATTCATGCACAGACAACACTTAGTCTAATAGTTATCAATGTTATCAATAATAGAATATTGTGAGTCTAATAGTTATCAATGTTATCAATAATATAATATTGTTATGCATACATATAGTCCCGCAACTCCGCACTTCAAATAATTATTAATGTTATCAATAATAGAATATTTGTGTGCATATGCATACAGCCTTAGATGAGAGTGTCTTAAGGGAAAATGTTATCAATAATTGAATTATTTGTTAAGATTTTAAGATTATATTAATAAAAATTATATTCATATGCATAAATATACAAATTTTTCTTACCTTAAAAATAAATTAATATTAAAAAAATGTTTTAAATATTAATATTTATTTTACACACATAAAATAACTTTATTTTGTTGATAATCAACAAACATTAACAAAAAAAACTTATATATATATATATATAGTGAACAAAAATGCTTTTATGCATATGTTTAACTTAAAAAACATTATTAAACATATATATCTTGTTCACAGATACATCTTCGGCATAGACATATACTATGTACAGATTTAGCTTCCACACTTCCACACAACCAACACTTACTCTAATAGTTATTAATGTTATCAATAATAGAATATTGTTATGCATATGCATACATTTCCGCAACTTTGCATTTCAAATAGTTATCAATGTTATCAATCATAGAATATTGTTATCCATATACATACAATCTTGGATGAGAGTGTCTTAGGGGAAAATGTTATCAATAATTGAATTATATGTTAATATTTTAATATTATATTAATAAAAAGTATATTCATATGCATAAATATACAATTTTTTCTTACTTAAAAAATTAATTAATATAGAAAAATGTTCAAATATTAATATTTACTTTACACATAAAATAGTTATATAAAATAACTTTATTTTTTTTATAATCAGCAAATATTAATAGCAAAAGATTTTAACTATCTAGATATCTCAATGTTTTTACATATATACATATACTAAAAAATATGTATATAAAGTGAACAAAATATTTTTATGCATATGCTTTTAACTATTTAGATATCTCAATGATTTTACGTATATACATATATTAAAAAGTAAGTATATAAAGTGAACAAAATGTTTTTATGTGTATGCTTTTAACTATTTAGATATATCAATGCTTTTACATATATACATATATTAAAAAATAAGTATATAAAGTGAACGAAATATTTTAATGCATCTGTTAAACTTAAAAAAATATTGTTAAACATATATATTTCCACATTATATAGGCCTAGGTTTATATATATATATATATATAATCAACAATAAAAAGGAAAACAAATAATTTGGCCCACATTTTTTAATATCCCCAATTATCAACACTTACCAACTAACACAATAGCAAGATTTGGAAACCAAGATGGTATCGCAACTTTGAGACTTGTACATGCATATGTTCTGCACCCATACATGCACCTGTTCCAACCATCCGCTAAGCGTGTGGAATTAAATTGCATATTAAATTCTCGTTGTTGCCCCGGCAATAAGATGTTGTTTTGAAGGGATACCCTAAGAGAGGAGAAACCGCAAGCTAGGGGTTGACAGTTGTGGTCTCAACGGAATTCAGAATGGTTACCAAAGGAGCGGGAGTGGCACCCATCGTACAAGCAGGTAGTGGTGGACAGGGGGAAAAGCCCACGAGGCGTTGGTTTCAAATAACCACTAACAAGCACCTCGAGATCAGGATCGGAAAAGAACTGGGAGAGCAACCAAGAAAAAAGGGATCGCGTGGGGGAGGAAGCCAGAGAAGCCCAGAAGCTTGCGCGGGAACTAGCGAACCCCAGTGGGGCAGATGGGTGCAACCCATGTAAACCCAAAACAACAATGATACCCAAGGTTATATTGGAAGACCCACAAACATAACTCTATCAGGACCAGATGAAGACGCATGCACTAATCTACAAGTTCATGGGGTTGTGGCCCACAGAAAGAACGTTGTGCAACTAGATAAAATATCAATGAAAGCCAAATGGAGAAGTGGAACTCCACCTGGGTTCGAAAGGATTCTTCACAATAGTCTTCATGAACCTAGAGGATTGGGATAAAGTCTTTGAGGGGGCACCATACTTCCACGCCTCAACAGGGATGTACATGCGGTCGTGGAAGGAAAACTTCTCCGTAGAGAAAGAAACCTTTAAAAATGTCCCAGTCTGGTTGAGGTTTTACTCCTTACCGCTAGAAAACTAGTTGTCGTCCACCTTTGAAGCAATCGGGAACAAACTTGGAAAATATGTTAAGACATCGGAAGCAACCCTAAAAGGGAGATATACATCCTATGCAAGAATTTGCATAGAGATGGATGTGTCGGGGGCACTTCCGCAAGCCATAAGCCTGGAATTATGGGATGAGGAATGGATACAAAGCATTGATTACGAGCAAATCCCATTTAGATGCAGAAGATGCCATGAACATGGACACTTAATCAGAGAATGTTCGCTCAATAAAAAACAAGAAACGGAAAACACCAAAACGCAGCAGGATGAAGACGAGTTTGTAAAACCGAACCACAAAAACAGAGCAAACAAGAAACAAAGCAAAGCCCCAACAGAAAGCAACCTGGAAGCCAGGCCTAGACCAGAAGGATGGGACAGGGCTAACCAAGGGGAAGAAGGAGGAAAGGAGAAGACAAAAGCTAGAGTAGCTAGGGAACAAGCAACTCAAGAGAACACTAATATTCCAGGCAATAAGAGAGAACATGGAGGTAGCGCAAGTCCTATGGAAGGAGGAATCGAAGACGCCAACACCCCAATGTAGGAGGCAGACGGAGATTCGGAGATGACACCAAGCGAGGTAGGCACGGAAGATCCTGATATCAAAGACATTGTGGAAAGGGAAGGAATAGATCTCCCTAACATCCTAGAGCAATGGAAAAAGCAGGGAGTAGACAATGTGCCAACAGAGCAACTAGATCATATCCAATACCTTTTCCTTCTACGGGAGGAAGAAAAATCCAGAGGGGTCAAGCGTACGCACTGGGAGATAGGACACTTGGGAATCAAAGCAGGCGAGGGAAACCCACAGCATTCACCCAAGCAAACGAGGCGGAAGAAAGGCAGGAAATCAAACAGCGTAGCCCTACAAGAACTAGGAGCTCTGTTGATAAATTCAGGTAAGATCAAAAATCTCTTTCCCAACTCCCCCCAACATGTTTAAATGAAGATTATAACATGGAATATAAGAGGCTTGAACAACCCACGAAAGCAAAGAATCCTCAAAAATAGACCGAGGAAGGAACAACTTGACCTCTGTTTCATTCAAGAGACAAAATGCACTATAGACAGAATGGAAACAATCAGTAAAAAACAATGGAGCAAGTACAAGATGTTGGTTGTCGAAGGCCAACAAATGGCAAGAGGTATACTCACGTTTTGGAACCCACGATCACTGAACCTACTAGCAGTCAAAGCCACGAGACACACACTCTCGATTAACATGCAAATTATAGGTAACACCGAGGGGATTCTATGCACCAATGTGTATGGTCCCCAGAGGCTAGAGGAAAAAAGGATAATGCTCGTAGACCTAGAAAATCTAAAGGCCAGATCCAGCAACCTCCACTGGATCTTGGCAAGGGACTTCAACATAATCACGACACTTGCGGAGAAAAAATGGGGCACCAGGAGACTGGATAGAGATGCAGAGGATTTCTCAGCTTTCATTGATACAAAGGAGATGGTAGACATCAGAACCAGCAATGGCCAGTTCACTTGGAATAACAAATGAGGTAATCAATACCAAGTAGCTACAAGGCTAGATAGATTCCTAGTGTCGAAATCCATCATTCTGCAAGGACTAACTTTAGATTGCAGCATCCTTCCATGGGGGGGTTCATACCATTGGCCAATCCAATTGGAAGCAAACTTCCAAACCACTCTGAAGAACAGACCTTTTAGATTTGAGAAATTTTGGATCAAACATCCCACCTTCAAGGAGAACATCAACCAATGGTGGTGGGAGGAATTACTGGATCAAGGGACAAGGATGTTCAAACTTTATAAGAGACTCAAGTACATCAAACATAAACTCAAGAAGTGGAACAAGGAAATCTTTGGGAACATAAACCAAGGAAAAAAAATATCGAGGATAGAATGAGGATACTCCAGGAACTCTGCATAGACGAGGGTTACACAAAGGATCGAAAAAGAGAAGAGATCCAAATGACCCACGAATGGGAAGCAAGATGCCAGTAGGAAGAAACTCTATGGCGCCAAAAGTCCAGAATCAGGTGGCTAAAGGAAGGGGATCGGGATACCAAGTTTTTCATAGAACCACCATTGCAAGAAGAACCCACAACAAAATCCTAAAAATTAGGGATCAGGATGGGATCGAAAGAGAATCCCACAAGGAAATTGAAAATACATTGGTCAATCACTTCCAGGGGATAGCCCGGGAACCCAACCAAGACAGAATTGAGGCCATACAAAGGATAACTCAGCACATCCCCAAGTTGGTCACAGAGGAACAAAATATCAATCTAAACAAACCCATAACAAAGGAGGAAATCGACCAAGTGGTCCAGGAGATGCCCAATGGAAAGGCCCCAGGCCCAGATGGCTTCACAGTGGAATTTTTCAAAGCCTGTCAGGAAGTGATTAAACATGACGTTTATGGGGTGGTGGAAGATTCCAGACGTTCGGCCTCTGTCTTGAAAGTGTTAAATGCCACTATGATCACTCTAATCCCAAAAGAAAATGAAGCAAGGACCCCAGATCGCTACAGGTCGATAGCTTTATGCAATCTAGTTTACAAGATAATCTCCAAAGTCATAGCCAATAGACTGAAACTGCTCCTACCCACTTTGATTTCACAGGAGCAGGCGGGTTTCATAGAAGGAAGACAAATATTGGATAACATCATCCATGCCCATGAGCTTATACACAAGCTAAAAATCCAAAGGAAAGGGGGGATGATAATCCAACTTGACCTGGCGAAGTCTTACGACAAGATTAGCTGGCACTATATGGCCAAAACGCTGGAAGCCTTTGGGTTTGAATAGCACTGGATCGACTAGATTGTCAATCTAGTCTCAACGACAAGCTACTCGCTCCTAATTAATGGAGCCCCAGCAAAACCCTTCTGGCCTTCGAGAGGCATTAGACAAGGAGACTTGTTGTCCCCCTTCATGTTCATTCTAATGATGGAAGGGCTCAGCAGAAGCATAAAAAGTGCAACTGCAGCAGGGGAACTAAAAGGAATCAAACCTTTTGAAGACTGTCCAACCTCCACACACCAACAGTTCATTGATGACACCCTACTCCATGGCACACCCACGGTCAAGGAAGCAAAAACCTATAAAAGAATCTTAGAAGACTTTGGGGAAGCCTTAGGGGAGGAGATCAACCACTCCAAATCCATGATCTATTTCTTCAACACTAATCCTGCAATTCAAAGAAACCTAGCCAACATTCCGGGATTTGAGCGCAAAACGCTCCCAACGAAATACTTGGGAATTCCCCTGACAGACAGAGCTTGTAAAATGGCAACGTGGGAAGGAGTGATCAACAAACTACAAGAGAGGGTAAAAAATTGGACTTACAGAACTCTCAACCTGGCAGGGAGGCTTATCCTCACCAAAGTGGTTCTACAAGCAATTCTGGCATATATGATGCTAGCGTTCCCTGTGCCCAAAGGAATACTACAAAAGATAAGAGCCATTCAAAGAGATTTCCTATGGCGAGGTGCTGAAAATAAAAAGAAATGGGCCATGGTAGCCTGGGAGAAGGTTTGTAGACCAAAAAGCAAAGGCGGCCTAGGGTTACAGGACCCACAGGTAACCAACGAAGCCTACGGGGCAAAACTCTGGTGGAGATGGGTCAAGGACAAAGCAGTACCATAGGAAAACCTCTAGAAGGCCAAGTATGCCTCAAACATCAACGATCAAGACCGAATTCGACTCATGGGCACAAGGGAGAGATCAGCCATATGGAATCTACCCTGGCGCAACAAGAACTGGATTCATAAACACAGCTTTTGGGAAGTCAGAAATGGTCAAACTTCCAGATTCTGGGAGGATGCGTGGAAACAGGAACCCAAAATGGAAAATCTAGACAGGGAGGAGCTCCAACAGGAAATGACAGCACAAGGAAAAACAAAAATCCATCACTACTGTAAGCCAAGAAATGATAGCGACAGATGGAGGACCTGGGAAAAACTCAATCCACAAAATAGAGATTGTATCGCAAATCTAGCGAAAGAGGTGCAAGAGGAATTGGGGAAAAGGAAAATTGCAGTCTCAGAGGAGGAGGACCAATTAAGGTGGGGCAGGGAAAATGGTGGGAATTCAACTTAAAAGAAGCACGGTATTACATCGCGGACCAGGATCAAGAGGACCCGATGCAACAGTGGGGAAAGATCTGGAGTAGCGCCTAATGGCCAAAAATCAAAATGTTAAAATGGTTAATTCTCCACAACCGAATTCTAACCTGGGAAAACCTCAGGAAAAGGGGTTATTAGGCCCTTCTCGGTGCCACCTCTGTCAAGCTAAGGAGGAAACAACCAATCACCTCCTCGATGAGTGCAGTTACACAGCAGAGCTATGGGACTGGGTGGCAGGCATCTATTGCCAGTCCAATAGAATCTGGGGCAACATCAGTGCAACCATCAACAATTGGAATGAGAGTTACAGCGAAAGTGAAATGGTGAACCTCTGCTGGAATCTAACGTCGGGGATGATCATCTGGGCAATATGGAAGGAGAGGAATCGGCGCATCTTCAGGAATGAAAGCCTACCGGAAGGAAATCTCAAGGATGAAATTATCTCACAAATACGAGAAACGGTGCAGAGCCGCAACTGCAAGAAAGAAACATCACAACTCACATATCAGGACTCTCACATCTTGGAGTTTTTTCACCTAAAATACGGGTGCAACAACACAACGGTAGGGTGGAAACCGCAACTCCAACTAGAAGACCGCAACTGGACCCCCCCTCTATTAGGGTTCCTCAAATTAAATTTTGACGGAGTGGAAAAATGAAACCCAAGAGTGGCAAGGATGGGAGGGGTGATCAGAGACAGTGGTAGTAACATCATCCGGTTGTATGCAAGGAGTATGGGAAACTCAACCAACAATGCAGCGAAATTTGGATCCCTAGAGCTTGGCCTTGAAATTCTAAGGCGCGAAAGGATGACAAACACTATAGTGGAAGGCGACTCCACCCTGGTCATCAACACAGCGAAGAGACTCCATAATGGTACCAGAGTGGGCAAGGTTTAGAGACACTGGCGCCTAGCACTCTCCCTACAGAAAATCCAGGAGCATCTGAAAACTTTGAACACAATGTAGTTGCACTGGGTCTGTAGGTCAGCGAATGGCCTGATGGACAGACTAGCCAACGAGGAGATTGGAAAGGAAGGCTCGGAACTAGACATTAACTGGATCAGCCTCTCGAATGGCCAACCCAAAACAAACTGCAGCCACCTAGCAACAAAAGACCATGAAGGCAAGTTAGGAAGGTCACATTGAGAAGGGCAGGGCAAGGCCTTGTAGCAGGCACGCAGGACCAAGGAAGGATATGATTGTTGAACACTTGGTCACCAATTACCATGCAAGATCAACATAAACAGTCGGTGGGGGTACGGCAACAAGACCCTTGCGACAGAAATAATTGCATGGAAAGCATGTGGGAAAGTACAAA
This sequence comes from Picea abies, assembly GCA_900067695.1. NCBI lineage: Eukaryota > Viridiplantae > Streptophyta > Pinopsida > Pinales > Pinaceae > Picea > Picea abies. The sequence goes on along the minus strand of CBVK0101294484.1, from coordinate 3,321 downwards.
CGACAAACCACATGCAACAAGTGACGTAAGGCATGAAGGAGTGATATGGTTCAGAATCGATCCCCCGGGCCAAAGTACAGGTACGAAGCGCAGCACAGTAGGATCTCAAGCGAGCAGGGGTAGGGACCCGCACAGGGATAAAGGGCGAGTCATCATGATCATACGAACCGCCACCGGGAAAAAGGACGGGAGGGATCACCACTACGGACAAGCCATGATAGGAAGGACAAGATCGCAGCAGGAGAAGATCAATAAGAGGAAAGATAGCAGGAAGAGCCGCAAACAGAAGGAGCGGAACTGCAAGGGGTATCACAGATACAAGGGCAGGGAAAGGAAGAATCTTTGTGAAGTGAGGTACAGGCTGAGTAACCAGCAAAGGAGCTGTGACAAACCAAGCGGGATGGTGAGAATGAAGCGAACGCACAGGAAGAGGAATCCCCTTGGAAAGGAAGTTCTAAATAGTCCACAACGGGTGTCAAGAATGGAGCAGGCAGCAAAAGATGCGGAGGGCACCTTCCAAACTTTGGTTGCGCCGAAAGGAAAAGCGGTCATCACCCGCTAGGAAAATGAAATCAAAGAAAAACGCAAAGGCAAAGCTAGGGATGCACTGGCACAGGAAGCAAACTGGGTAACTGATCTGGGCGCCACGCAGCCCAGGGAAACCCTCTACCATAAAACAGTGGAGATGGTGTGGCTAACTAAGATGATGTTCGGCAAAGTGAGTTCGGAAATGGAAGAAGCCAAATGGGAGGATAACATGGATCACAAGAAAATGTTGGACGAAATCCTGAGTCACCTCAGTAGTCTGGAAACTATTACCAAACTTTTAGTTGAGGTCGAAAAGGATCAGAAATCCAAGATGGAGTGGTTGGCTACTCAATTTCACCTCTATCTGCGCTATGTCCTCGCATGGGCATCACACCAGTCGATGGACACGGTGCACCAACCCACATCAGGAAGACCCGCACGATCTCCCAGAAGGAGGATAACAAGAGTCGGGCAGATGACGACAAGAAACACATCATTCTCCTAGACGAGTGAATGGTTAATTGAATGGTAAGTTCGGCCACTAGCCTCTCGGGCCTAGTGTGTTGTTTCTGCATCTATTTTTTATGTCTATGTTGTTTTTCCTTTTCAAACTAGGTATGGTGGGACTGGCTTGGTTTCCCCTGGTGACAGACCAGTCCCACTCCTCATATATATTAGTAAGCACAACTTGGGAACCCCTGGTCTGGTTTCCTACTAGGTAGGCCAAGAGGCCCCCCTTTTTGTATCATAATCTATTTTGCAGTAATACAGATTCTTACACTCACTTACAAAAAAAAAAAAGAAAAATGTTTTAAAGGACCAATCAAAAGCCAAGAAAAAAAATCGAATTGCTTGCAACAAAGTTAAACTGTGGAAAAAAACATCAAATTTTTTGTCTACGCAAAAACAAAATCGTAGTCAACGTAAAATTGATTGCTATAGTCTCGGGCCTTCGAAAAAACTAATAATATAAACATAAACTCAAACACCACCTACAACTCAAGATGACTTAGTCTTCTTTATTTTGCTTCACTACTTCATGGCATTGAACAACAGTAAAATTACTTAATCAACAAAATCGCTATATGAACACAACCATAGTATCCTTCCCTTAGGCATCCATCAAAATAATAAAAATATATAAAAGATGAATGCAGATTATAGACTTTGATTAATTTGAATGTAAACTTTTAAAAACCAGCAAAGTCATTTGGTTAAAAACTAATTTTGATCAAAATAAATACATGTTAATTTAATTTGTTACTTCAATTTCAATTTTGTTGTCATCCATGTTGTTAAATGTTTAATTAATTTTATTAGCTAGTGAACGGTTTGAGTTTTTTTAATAAGATACTATTAATTTATAGTAAGAAATCGACTAAATATATATCCACCACCAATATTAGAAAAAGTTTACTTTAAAGTATTTGTTGAAAAATAAATAAACCTAATCAAAACCAACAAACCAAATGGATTCGTCAAATAGTATGTTAACTTGGTTGGGAGAATTCTACCCAAATCCATTTATGAGGGGAAGGCATGCATATGAGATCATCTCTTTGTCTAACGATTAATGCAAATGCATACTTTATAGGTTTGTTGCCCTGTAATCAGACGACGTATGGACGAAAATAAGAAAATATGTATGATACAAAGGTGTTGACATTGCTAGCATATTAGATTAAATATAGCATTTTAATTTAGAAGAAGAAAAGCTAGATTAGAATACAAAGATCAAAAGACCAAGTTAAGTTTATGAGAAAATTATTTCTCAATGCTTCATTCTTAGAATAATCAATAAATGAGATAAGATAAGATAAGACTAGAATAAATCCATCTTAATTTTGGATTTATCACAAGTTTAGAGGGATCAAATTCTTGAAGGTGCAAACATTTTCTTAAGTTTTTTTAAATATAAAAAAAAGTTTGCACTTTGAGGGACTTGATCTCTCTAGACGCATGATAGATCCAGAGTTCAGATGGATTTTTGTTGGTGTTGTTAGAGAATCTCACCTACATATAACTAAGATCTCTCATTGATCCCACAAAGATCAATGACAAACAAAGGATAGAACACTATGGAATTTCCACTAGATCTAGTTTGCAAATTAATTCTATATTAATAAGTGAAGAGAAAGAGTCTTACCTATACCTGGTGGTTGTCCTATTATATCTAGGTTGATGCAACTCCTAGCATCATATCCAAGTCTCTGCAATTAAGCACCTACACACATACAACAGTGTGTACCCTTCTCAACATTGCTTAGCATGAGAGAAATCTAGTCTACAAATATATCTAATCCAATTTCCTCAAGACAAATCAGATCTACCAATGTATAGTATGAAAGAACATAGATCACACATTGGAGGGGAAAGAGACCATATATATATATATATATATATATATATATATTGAAAGAACATAGATCACACATTGGAGGGGAAAGAGACCATATATATATATATATATATATATATATATATATATATATATATATATATTAAAAGCAAAGAAAGTACAACATGATGTGTGTTACCTTGAAACCATTGAAGCACCTTCCAACTCCAAACTCCTGAGACTCCTTCTTAGCCCTCTCTCTCAAATGTGGATGTATCAACACTCAACTCTGAAGATTGCAGCAGGGATGTCTCTCTAGTTATATTCTAGCAACATAAGGCTATGATGTATGAATTAGAACTATCTCATCCCCTTGATTTGGCCTTCATTTATAGAATGATGGAGGTGTTAGAATATAGAAGATGGTGTGCTCATTTTACCATTGACGATACCTT
>CBVK0101294483.1:0-19190 GCA_900067695.1 Picea abies | reverse complement strand
TACTTCATGGGGTATAAACAAGGCTAAAAACAAAAGGCCTTTGAATCAAGAAGATAATCAGGCTCCACAACCAACACAATGGTCCACGATTGCTTTGGGAGTTTGGGCTTCGGCTCTCCAGAAGTTTTATGCACTTCTCACTTCGAAACTCTCGAATCTCACATCCCTGAATGCTTGTATCAGCTGCCACCTGACCCCTTTAAGATCAATGGCTCATAATCGCTTCGGGACTTTAGATATTTTTATTGCTCTATACTTCGTGCAATTCTGAAAATCTGAATACCTGGGGGCCACTAATCCAATCTTCACAGGGGATCCCCACCGGTGCAATTCTGAAAATCTGAATACCTGGGGGCCACTAATCCAATCTTCACAGGGGATCCCCACCGTTGCAAAATCGACTCACATGTTGCTTGCGATTCAAGTCCAAAATAAATTGTTCTGAAAGGTACGCTTCATGCTCAAGGCTACGGCCTATGTGAACAAGGACCCGAACAATTTTGTTGTGGGCTTGGGAAAATAGGGAGACTAGTGACTGAAACATAGGAGGTGAGTGTTCGTCCTCGAAGAAAAACAGAGGGGCTTGGTGCCGAGGTTTCTCTTAGGTATGATATTCAAGGAAAACCACGACGCACAAACGAGCAAGGGGTAGCAGAGAATGATTTACAAGCCGAAAGGGGGAAAAACTTAAGATTTGGCCTGTGAAAAGGAGAGGGACAGGGAAAAATTACAGACCTGGGTACCAACAATGAACACATACGACTCCAGACAACATTATGTGATAACACACCTTTCATGAGACACATGAAGACAGTTGATGCATTTGTTATCCCAAATGGTACCATTGTGAACTCATAATGGTCATACCTTGTTCTGAAAGAAGTCTTGTTGATGTATTCTTCTTTAATTATGACCTGATGATAGCCCAAACTGAGATCAATCTTGGAGAATATTTTGCATCTTTCAACTGATAAAAAAGGTCATCTATCCTTGGAAAATGATACTTATTCTTCACAGTTACTTTGTTCAACTTTCTGAAGTCAATACAAACTCTCAAAGTTCCATCATTTTTCTTCACAAACAATACTGGGGCACCCCAAGGTGACACACTTGGGCATATATACCCCTTCTTTAGAAGCTCTTCAAGTTGCATCTGCGATTCCTTCAGTTCAGGTGTACTCATCCTGTAAGGGGTCTTAGATACCGGAGCTACTCTAGGTATCATATTGATAGAGAAGTCAATATATCTTTTGTGTGGAAATCCTGGTATCTCCTTGAATACATCTTCAACCTCTTTCAGGACTACGCAATTTTCAATATCTGGCACCTTATCTCTAGGTGTCTCTTCCATCTGCGCTACAAATATTTGACACCCTTTTATGTAAGTCTTCTTCAGATGCAAGGTTGATATTTCTCTGATAGTTACTGCTCTAGGAATCCCATTGTCTTTTAGTTGCATACCTCATCCAAGCAAGTAAATGCTTTGTTATAATAATCTAGGAAAGCATGATGTTGTTCAAACCAATCCATACCAATTAAGTAGTCATAAGAACCTAAAGGTATGATATTCAACTCTCCGCTGGTGTTTAGTCCATTCATGTTCATTGGACATGCTTTGACCATCTCATTAATCTTCCTTTTAGCTCATGTAGCTAGTTACATCATCCAAGGTTTTCCAAGCTTGCTTCTTGGAAAATGAAATCTTTCCACCATCTTAGGATCTAGATAACTATGACTATCTCCTCAATCAATTAAAATAGCAATGGGATGATTATTGATCTTACCTTCTACTTCGATCATATGCGACTAGAATTCAACTTGTTTGTTGTCCAAGGTTTCATAGATATTAGATATACTTATTCCCATGTCCTCCACTGTTTTAGCTGGCTACGCATGGTGAACAGTCCTCACTCTTTCACTACTATGAGGGAAATCTTTGTACATATGATCTCCTTTACAACCCTAACATTGAATAGGTTGTTTCCTTAGCCTTTTCCCTAATGGCTCTGTCATTCTGGATTATTTAGTTGATAGTTTCTCCTGATAGTTATTTCTAAAGAATGATGAATTAGTTCCCTTCTTCCTCTGTTCCATCTTGTTTTTATTCTTATTTTCCCAAGCTTTTTGGTAAGATGCCTTCCCTTTTTGTTTCTCATAAAGGCACCTATCCCTTCTTATTGTTTCCTCCAAATTGTTGGGGTCATCATATTGTATTATGAAACTGATAAATGATAGCATCCCACTCAAATATCTATGAATCTTAACGTGTTCATATTTGATGAAGGAAACATATTTCAACAACTCTAAAGACCTCCTTTCATACTTATCTATGGTCAAACTTTCAATCTTAAGTTCAAAGAATTCCTTCATTTTATTATCATAATATCTCTTAATCAAGTATTTCCTATGAAAATACCTCTTGAACCATCTCCAAGTCACCTTATTCTCATCAATGTGTTTCACCTACACAAATTGGTCCCACCACATTGATGTTTTTTCTTTGAGTTGATAAATAAAAATTCTACCTTCTGCATGTGAAGAGTAATTATGCAACTGAAAATACTTTATCATATTCACCAGACATGTTTCTACGTCCTCATCCTTCTTATGTTCACCATAAAAGGTAGGAGGCTTGATTTTGTTCATTTCCCCTTGATGTTCATCCACTCCATACTTCTTATTTTGCTTCCTGACATGGGATGGAATTGCACTGTTATGTGCTCTCCTAGTTGAATGTCTTGGAGAGTGGTGGTGTTGTCTGCCAACACTTCTGCTATGCATTAATCTTCCCCTCTTACCATGAGACTTATGGCTCCCTGATCTACTTGACTTGGTCTACTTATCCATCTTCTTCTCAATTCTGTCCAAAATTTGCATCAACTTGATGTTAAAGTCTTCATGTTGCTCTTTGGCTTTCATAAGCCTCTCATTATCAACTTTATGACTCAGGGCATCCTTTTTCGAACATTTTATGGTTTCCACCAAGTTCATGATTTGTCCCTTACCTTATCCATGTCCATTTGAATTTGTTCCTTCATTACCCATATGAACATACATTCCTCTGATATCCTCTTCATGGCTATAAATTCCTTGCACATATTCCATGATCCCAAACTTCTATTGATCCCACTCTGATCTAATGTTGTTATTTCTGTAAAATGTGCAGCCAACAAAATTTGTTAGGCTAAACAATTTGACAAATCATGAAGTGATGTAAAATTCTATTTTCATATAGCATCATAATTTCTTTCCTCTGATTCCCTGTGAAGATTAATTGTCCAATCGACTTCGCATGCACTACTTCTCAATTATAACTTCATAATTAACGTGTGTCAGTTTTACACATGCAGCAGTAAAATGAAGTGCATGCGTCGCACATTAGTATCAGTGTGCATATATTTTTGTTGTGCACCCATATTCTACTTGGCACTCTTTGGTATTGCACACAAATACTCTACTCACACTGTCCATACTACACTACACCACACCATGGTTTTAGTGTGTTTATACTGCGTGCACCACCAATACAACATTGTGCGCACATCCACAGAGTCAAATTATGCTTTGCTACACTTCAATTACACATTTTGCACATCACATTATTACTCGTGGGTCACAAAGTTTGTACCCTACGATGCCAAAGCTCAACACACTTATAGTCTGCGCACGTCACCCATTATACATGGCGCAATGCCACACTTTAGTGCACATACCCTATGCACCCGTATTTCTTTGCGCAACACCAAACGTTCAATGTGCATACCTGCGTAACATCATTTTTCCCCATCATTGATTCTGCATAGTATAGTACCCAAATTTTAATGCGCACTCCAGTGCACCTTTAATTTTTCTACGCGTCATTACTGCTTAGTGTGCACAACATTCTCGACACTTAACTTATTTTTCATAGATTTTTGATGTAGAAATTGGGGCTTTTCCTCTAAGGTCACCCAATTTCCACCATGGACTTTCTACAACTATGAAACTTGTTCAATTTCACTCCAGTACATCCAAATTCAACTTTTGCAACAACAATTCTTGTGTGTGTCATTGGTTGACATTTCTGGTGCGATTGTTTCCAAATGCCTTCTCGAATTGTGAATTTTGTTCAACAATTCAACCCAATTTGTCTTAAGCTTCTCTGTAACTTCACATTCAACCAATTTTTTCCTGAATTTCCTTAAATGGGGACTAAAATAAGGAATATCTCTTCACTTAACCAATTTCCCCAAATTCTTCATGAATTTAGCGACGAAAATTGGGGCTTTTACCCAATTCTACTAAATTGCTTAAATTTACGTCATAGGTGCATTGTAACTTGAAAATTCAACCACTCCCGAATTCAATTCCTTGAAAAACTATGCTTTGACATGATGTTAACTCAGACCATCTAGGCTCAGTGTTGAAAACTGGGCTCTGATACCAATTTGTAACACCCCGAGCCACTTGCTGGGAAATGCCACTTAAAACAAAAAATTCTTTCTCTGATACCATATTTGTAACATACCCATGTTACCAAACTCTCCTCTAATACCAATTTGTAATGCACTCGGCCACCCAGGGCGAGTCACGTCACTCAAACTAGTCTTGTCATCAACTCTGATGCCAATTTACCAGCAAATCCACCTAAATTACTCTGAGACAACTATGCCACTAATTAAAACATGTAAATACTCTGCAATGCATGAATACATACATTTTCATAACATATTTATACACAATCATAACAAAATTACACATGTAGCATAAATAACCTATACCCATGTCAGTAATTGCATAAATATTACTATAAACATTATTTAACACACAATTCAACACTTATCTTTGCAATAAAGACACCAACTGCGAGCAGACCTTCCATGCTCCTCCCAGCCTTAGACTGCACCGTTCATAAATCTCAACAGTGGGTCACCCCCGAAATGGGGCTAAACTCCATTTGGGTAAGGGTTCCCAACCAGGATAAAGTATCTCACTCGACAGGAACTCAGTCACGGATGCCAATTCATGCTAGCATCCTACAATCTCTCATTCCCCACATGCATGTCCCACTCCAGGAAGTGTGCACCTTCTCTGTGCAACATTCCTTTGGTTGCCCCACTTCCCTTCCATGGCTTCAACAACAATCCGGACATGAAGTCTTAGAGCCCTGTTGCTGCAATTTAGCACCTCGGGAAATAATTCCCAACAATTCTCTCACCTTGAGAGAATGCAATCTCCCACGGGCCTGGCAACCTGCCTCCTCCATCTAGCTCTCCAAGCTAAACAATATAAGGGTAACTTCGACAGTAATCCTCATACTGGTCACAGTAACAATCGGGTTCCATAACAGTCATAGTCAACTCTATGCCAGCACCTTCCACTATTGATCACACTCGTGATGGTCGAATCATTCCCCCTAATCCCCCCCACCAGAATTGACTAAGTCCAACTATCTGACTGCATGTTCCCAACCTACCATTTTTCACGTTGAGAACTACCTTCAGTCCACAACATGTTCCCAACTTGACACTTGTCATGTTGAGAACTGTCTTTAGCCACATGTCCCCTCGTTAGGACTTAGGATAAAATAATATATCCTAACTTTACACTTTTTAAGGAATATTAATATAATACTCACTTTATATTTTTAAAGAAATATTAATATAATATTCCTTTTGGGGTTTAAGCCCCTTTAACCTAGCCCCCTTGACCTCAACTAGTAGAGTTTAAGCCCCCCATTCTCTTTTATGTGTTCGGTGTGCTGCAGGGATGTATTTTCATTATATTGTATGTGATTACATTTACAAACTCGATACAAAAGTATTGATCTTTTGCATCCAGGATCACCAGCCTCAAAATACACAGATCACACTAGAACAATGCGTGCAGAAATTCCAGGCTACGCATACTCTTTCTTCAATGTGCCACCCTCATGCCCTTACACAAGTGTGTGTTACATCATGACTTATATACAAAAGGCTTCTCTGGCCTCCAAAACCTACACACTAGGCCATTGTGTGCTGAATCTAGGGTTGTGCACCTTTTCCCTCAGTACACCCTCTTTTCACACTATCACTTGTGCACACTACATATGTTAAGTTGTTTCACTTCTAGTGCGCCATTCATGTGTACTTACACAAGTGCGCGCCAAAACATTAAACTGCACAATGTATCAATTTACAACTACGCACACTCCTTTGGTGTCAGATTCTCACGCATTAACTTAATGCATGTAGAGCCAAACTAAAGTTCTATACTATCATTTCACTAGCTTATAAGTAAGGTACATTTACATGGATTTTTACACTTTGGGGTTCACCCTAGGGGTATTACACTCAATGTCATAGACATACATAGGTATGACTATTCATTTAATTATTCATCTAGCTTTATTTAGCTAGGATTTTTTCTTTATAATTTCCTTCTTGAGAGAGCTTAGCATTGAGTTACCAACCTCAACCCTGTTTCTTACTACCCCTTAATCCTTTTTCTTTATATGTTTAGTTTATTGAACAAGTCCCTTTTATTTAGATATTCATAGAAAAACCAGGGATTGTGTCATTGGCCTCATAGCAATGGGGCATTGATCAAGCTCAATGATTGGCTTTTAATTGTGCTCTTCACCTTTTAGCCTCAGTGGCTTTGTTTGTTTTAGGCTTTTTGTTTGACCTTTCCTTTTGAACCTTAAGAAATCATATATCGCTATCTAACAATGTTTTATGTGAATCTAATGAATGAATTGGGAGGTGGAAAGTGGTTAATATGATTAGACTTTAATGCTATCTAGCCCAAACACTCACTAATACATGTTACCCAAGAGACGACACTCTTCTAAGAGAAAACACATTCCCCATGGTACTACAAGGAAAGTTGTAAAACCATATAACATTATGAAATGCTAAAGGGAGGTGGTTAGGTGTTTCCCAGTTTATGACAAGACAAGAAGTTATATCATTAAGTTCAGATAGGTATTAATACATGGAATTTCAAATGAAGCCTCTCAGAACCATACCATGCCATACCATTACACAGTGCATTTGTCATGTAAGGAGTGGGGACAAAAGTGAGCTACACCACAACTAAGCTAGCATGATAAAGAAATCGATGGAGATCAATGAAGAAGTATGTCTGGATCCAGTGAAGATAAGCATGACATTTCATGCAATCAACAACATGACACCCGTTCTAGGGTATCCACAAATGTCACCCTAAAGGGGGGTAACACACGAGATTGTATCCAATCATCATCATGGATCTGTAACCATTTTTGGGTCCATGAATTAGGGTTTTTACATGCTATAAAGCCTATAAATCTGGCATGATGTAACACTGTAAATAGTTTTTGTGATGTTTAATGTAATGGTCATGAAGATGTAAGTCGAATTGGCTAGAGAGTTGTTCTTGCATTAGAGAAAGAGAGTATGATGATGATTGTATCTTAGATGTACACCAAGGTTAGTCATGTAACTCTTTATTCATTCATTAAATAAGACAACGAAGGAAAGCATCGTTGGTTTTCTAGGTTAAGGATTTTCAGGGTAAAACTATGTGTATCGTTTGCTTGTCATTGTTGTTTTATTGTTTAATTATGTCTTCTATTTCTTGGTGGGTTTAGCGTTTCTTTACATAATCAACCATGGTCAATTATGGACAACCAAAGTCAACCATGATCAAATATAATCATCCATAGTGCATCATGATCAACTATAGTCAAATATATTCAATCATTGTAAAACATATTGAAACATAATCAACCATAATCAAATATCATAATAAATAGCAACCACTTTTAATTATGTGAAACATAATCAACCATAATAAAATATCATAATAAATAGCAACCACTTTTAATTATGTGATTATGCTTTGAAAAAAAATAATTAAAAAAATGCCCCTCAATTCAATGATAATAGGCATGTAAACTAGCACAACCGACTCGTAGCTGGAGAACGCCAAAAGGGTTAATTTAGAACAATAGTCGTGACTGAGCCGACTCCAACACAGAGCGCACATAAAACGTCCGTGCAGGTCGTGGTATCAAACGATCTTTCAGATATAAAAAATGAATGAGTGCCACCAAAATGAAACGTGTGCAGAGTGTTTTTTATTGATATAAACGTGGCCTACATATATTTTAATCCTCCTTAATCATTTGAACGTGGCAATTATGTATTTTTACAGTAAATTTATAATGTGATTATGTAAATGTAAAAAAGTAAACATGTTAAGGGATGGCTTCATAAATGCAAGGAAGTTATGATTTTGGAGGACGACTAAGAATATGCCAGCATCTTCAATGCTTAACCATCAGATGAGAATTTAAGATTAAAAGATCATTAATTGTATCCATTGTCAATAGATATACGCCTTTTGACGTAATTACATCCAAAAATTTTACAACAATCATTTTATTAAAGGATCCCACTTTACACCAAGCCTTCGATCACCATAATGTTGTATCTTAGCGCACAAAAGATAGGGAGTCGAAACACACTCAAGGCAAATGTGGCTACAGGTACAATGCATTATTTTCTTGTCTAAATAGGAAGATCCTACTTCATCAATAGGACGAAGAGGATTGAACACTATATGAGAGGCTTCTGTTGAACTCTACAACTACAGGGGAAGTCCAATCATTTAATTCAAAACTCTTAAGAAGAAAGAGTTGAACTATTAAATTCAAAATTGTGAAGAGGAAACGAGCAATTATTATGGCTTCTCAATATGCCCTGGCTGACTAAAATTGAAATATGAAAGGGGTTCAAAATTTGATACATGGTCGCAACTGTTGAATTACTCCCTTGGCCCTCCACCCTTGGTAAAACAGATCCCATAATTTCTCTTCCATGAATGCCTCTGCCCACAAACTGCACTGATCCTCTATAATCTCTCCCACTTTAGACATACAACTTCCAATTACATCCGCCACGAACTCTCTATTACATCCAAAATTTCGTCAATGTCGTCAGAAAGATTTTTAATTTTTTCACACTGTTTGTACAAGTTGTTTCCTGCAATTATTGCCTTCAAATTCTTGGAGTCATATACAGTACTACTGATGCACCCGCCATCTGCCATTTGCTTCCCTATACCTGCGAGTCCCTGGAGAGCTTCTTTGGCAGCTTCTACGGTTCTGGCTTCGCATTTATTAATGGGAAGACGCAGGCCCAACCACTTGTGAAAATTTTTCAGATTGTAGAATAATCTGTCGGCGTGTTTGCTCACCAGAGAGGTCCAACCACTTGTGAAAATTTTTCAGATTGTAGAATAATCTGTCGGCGTGTTTGCTCACCAGAGAGGTTTCCGGGTCCGAATTTTCCACGAGGTCCATGATTCCCCATGCTTCACAGCAGGCCTCTATACAGTGTCCCGCAGTATCGGTAGCAGGACCGGCAGGGGACCTACCATAATCTTGATAGAATGCAGAGAGTTCGATGATAATAGTGAGCAGTGAAACTGCAATCATCTTTTCAGAGCTTTTCCCCGTGTTGAAATCCTTTTCGACCTGTAATTTTCTTTGAGAGATTGCAAGCGGGTTAGTCGACCTTTGTATGGTTTTTTTTTCCAGTATAGAAATCAATGCCTTGCAATTTTTTCCATGGGATTCTCCTTCTGTCATCCGCGTCTTCATCTCCTGGATGGATTTTAGATTGGCTATCCACACTCCCGCGAGATTCTCCCCAGGCATGTACATAAGAGCGTCCAAGTATTTGACGAAGTCGCCATGATTTCCATGCCCTACTAATCCAATCCACCGTTGTTGTGTACATTATAGAGCACCGAAAACTCAAGAGAAACCCAACCCATTAAAATCCTCCTAATGTATTGATTAGAGAAAACCATCTCTGAAATCAACCAACAAGTTTTGCTCATTAGAACGAGAAGAATCTGCAGATGAAGCAAGAAAGGAAGGAGCTTGTACAGTCGGAGTTCCTAATGTATTGATTAGAGAAAACCATCTCTGAAATCAACCAACAAGTTTTGCTCATTAGAACGAGAAGAATCTGCAGATGAAGCAAGAAAGGAAGGAGCTTGTACAGTCGGAGTTTCTGAATGAACATAAACAGAAACTTATTCAAAAGGCTTAAACTCTTGATTGATTCTAGGTTCCATTCCATGAATTCTTCTTGCAACTCAAGCATAGATCTTTTCCAGAAATCCTCGACCTGAAAATATTTCTCGAGACTTAAAGCCTCCTTACCCGTAAGTCTTGGGTAGAAGACAACGGCCATGAGCCATCTCCAGCAGATCATTGCCCACCCGGACAAGATGAAAATCCCTTGCACTGCGATAGCGATGGCCCGTAACCAAGTGAGCATGTCCCACTGGATTACGAAAACTTTTACCTGAATCCACATATAAATAGAAAGCCGCTGAGTTTGCATTAAGTGATCAAATTTGAAGGGAAAGGTTATACTTTAAACTGAAGGGTTAACTTTATTATAACTCTTTTAAATTGGTAGGTTAAAATAATTTTTTTTATATGAAAATGAAAAAATAATTAAAATTTCACCCATAAAATAATTATTTTAAAATGAAAAAATAATTAAAATTTCACCCATAAAATAATTATTTTATAACTCAATTATTATTAAAAAAAATAAAATTTAACCTATTATTCTCCAAACATAATATATTAATCATTGAATTAAATTCAAAGAATTTGGCAAAACTTCAATTTTTATTAGTTAAATACATATAATAAAAATATTTTTGCACATTGATATAAAATACTCATTTAAATGCATTACTCAAAATTATTGGAGATTACAAAATTGAATGAAGTATCATGACACTTTAACTTGTACCATCTAATGAAAGAGGTCGTCGTGCCTTCATTTCTCTCCAAGTTTCATAAATTGTGTTCCAATCGACTTGGTGCAATTCTTGAGGTGTTGATAAAGACAAAAACATCAAAGTGTCAAATGTTTCTAGACCATGTCTAGATCTATCATCATTTTTTATACGATTTAACTTAGAAAATCCTCTTTCACAACTAGCGGTGCTAGCAGGAAGAGCAAGAACAATTTTCCACAATTTCATTAAATTTGGGTAAGACTCGCACCACTCAGGTTCTCCTCCACATTGTTCCCATGCTGCAACCATGCTTTTCCTTGGATATGCCCGATGTAGAGTAATAGTAAAGCTTTCCATTTCACCTTCACATTTTTCTGTATCAATTATTGGTGAGTCTCCAATATCAAATTTTTCACATAGTCGTCTCAACCATCATTTTGTTTCAGAGTCTCTTTCATTCTCTTCTTCAAAGTAAGAATGAGGACTAGATAATTTTGCTGCATTGAATACTGACAAATCTGTAAACCTGTCATTGAGACAATCAATCAAATTTTGGACAAATGCTTTACCCAAGTGAACACAAACTTCCATAGTACCTGACCCAAGTGAATTAGGTATAGGTTCAAACCTTAACATATGCACATGTGAAGCACCTGTATTATCAATAAACTCTAATTTTCCATGTTGTGATTTCTTAAAAAAATATGAGACATGTTGAGAACCTTCTCCAAACATATCTCGCAAGAATCTTCTACGAAGAAGTTCAATAAGAACATCTAATTGCATACCAATAGATGTTATATCAATATGTTCCTCTTGAAATCGTTGACTTAGCTTATTTAGTTAAGTTAGAACATCTGCCAGCAAATGAATACAAAACTGAACTTGAAATATTGTTCCCATTTCATACATCTTTCTGTTATCATGTTTCCATTCTTGTAATAATGTCGGCATAATTTTGACAAACCTGTTCATCACCTATCCCCTAGAAAGCCATCGGATTTGATGAATTTGAAGTACTTGCAACTTATCAATTTGAAATAAGTCCATTAAACTTTTGAGTTCTCCATGCCTCTTTGCAGATTTTCCCAACCAAGAATATACTTTATTGGCCAACTTATCGATATAATTAAATTCAGGAAAATAATTTGTAGCATTAGTTATGGCTAGTGCCTCACGATGTGCTACACAATGAATGCATAACAAATGAGGCACTTCACGAAGCAACTTGGTAGCGAAACCTTCATGAATACCCCTCATAGATGAAGCTGCATCTGAACCAAATCCCACCATTTTATATTTTGATAAATCCATTTCAAATAATAATCCTGACAGAGATTCATACATTGATTGTGCAGTACTGTCTTTGATTTTCAAAAGACGAATAAATTTTGTTGCACGTGTTCCTCTTCCCCCATCCATTAGATATGTAATATATACAATAAGGTGTTGTTCCATTGTTTTATCTGTGCTTTCATCCACTAGAATAGAATAAAAGGATATATATATATATATATATATATATATATATATATATATTTTGAATGTAACTTTGCACAACAAATCAATCAATTCTCTGCATTGTATGTATATTTCTGTCTTTGTTTCCAAATGATAGTTATTTTTTTTTAAGAATTTCTAAATGATTGTTAATTTTTTTTTTGAGATAATCCACTATCAATATGTCAATCAAAATTTGAATAGTCTAGAATATCTCTTAATGAGGGAAAAGAGCACGTCAAAGTGAATGTGAGTGGTTATATTGTCCAAAAATAAGAGGTTTGGTTTTTTGGATGGTTCATGAATAATCAATAGAAAATTTGAATAACCTAGAATACCTCTTAATCAGGGAAAAGGGCAGGTAAAAGTGAATGTGAGTGGTTATATTGTCCAAAAAGAAGAGGTTTGTTTTTTTGGATAGTTCATGAATAATCAATAGAAAATTTGAATAGCCTAGAATACCCCTTAATAAGGGAAAAGGGCACATCAAAGTGAATGTGAGTGGTTATATTGTCCAAAAAGAAGAGGTTTGGTTTTTTGGATGGTTCATGAATAATCAATAGAAGAACTCTTTAACAGATTAATAGTCATGCTTTTAGTACCAATCAAAAGGGATGAATTGTTAGTTAATGGATATCTAGTGGGAGGAATTGAAGAGGTGGTGAGAGGAATTGATAGAAGAACCCTTTAACAGAATAATAGTCATGCTTTTAGTACCAATCAAAAAGGATTAATTGTTAGTTAATGGATATCTGGTGGGAGGAATTGAAGAGGTGGTGAGAGGAATTGATGTATAGGTGGTGCTATATAAAA
Organism: Picea abies; assembly: GCA_900067695.1. NCBI lineage: Eukaryota > Viridiplantae > Streptophyta > Pinopsida > Pinales > Pinaceae > Picea > Picea abies. Next base: position 6,101 of record CBVK0101294483.1, on the reverse strand, counting down.
GGTTTTTCTTGAGAACTAATGTATTATGAGGGAATTAAAAGTCATTGTTGCATCTTTGGATATTGTTACGAACAATTGAATAATTGATACAAGTCAATTAAAGATCCAAAAATATTGGTTCATATGAGATTGATATAAAATTAAATTAAGAAAGATATTCCCCATAACTACATGTGCTAAGTGCTTATTATAACTTATACATGCAGCACAAAAGGAGCCAAAGATTGATTTTCCTAAAAAAAAGCCACAAGAGATGCATATTAAAATTCTAAAGACTCACAAACAATGCATAAAAATAGATACATATTATACAAACAATGCATAAAAATAAATAGTTACTCAAATGTATTCCATCAAAAAAGCATGACAAGATTGAATTGCTTGCAACCCCACAAAAATTGCATCTTACAAACAAATGATGTACAATAAAAGAGTTCATGACAATTACAATACAAGAAACAAGGCATGTAACAACATATATTTTCCTATCAAACTTAAGGGTTTTGAAATGTAAGAAATCACCATAATACCCCAACCTTTTTACCTCAACATTATTATAATGATAAATTTAAAGTATACTTACAACCATAACTCATAATTCATTGTTTCACGACTCCTAAAGCTTTTTTCAAACTTTCTTCCCATTTTTCAGCTTCAAATATTGCAATTAAGTGGGCAGCTTTAAATATTGCAATTAAGTGGGCAGATTGTTTTCTATTCTCTTTAAATTCAACTATGACAAATTTCATTTTTTCATACTTGGACGTCTCAATTAGAAAAAACTCCATGTTATTGTTAATCATATAACTGAAAAATTAAAAAATAATTAATAAAAATCATAATAAACAAATTGAACCATAGTGGAGATGCACAAACCGTTTGAAGAATGCTTTAAGAGATTTAGAGACCTCTAATTTCAACCAGTTACAACATGAAACCCACACCAAAAAACAAAGTTGAGAAGATTGTGTCCAAAACTGCCCACAACAAAAACCTCTTAGAATACCCATTTTCCTTCGAGCATAAAATCAGTTAAATATGTAAATTGTGAAGAAAGAAATATTGGTGTCACATGCATTTCTTGAGTAAATATTTGAGGTTCAAAGTGTTCCTACCACCATGTAGAAGAATGAAGTACTACACATTTAGCACTTGTAAACCTAGAGTAGCAGCTTTGTATAAATTCTTGTGATTTCTAGCAAATATAGAATCTTTTCACACACTCCACAACAAATTTTAAGATGACTATTTCCATATAATTTTTGTTGGCTTTGTTGTCGGCGAGAGATATTATGAAATCTTACCCATAGATAATATCCATAGTCTAAAACATAAGGTGATAGAATCTATGTCTTTGATTTCAAGTAAATTTTAAAGGCATTTATAAGGAGATGCCACTTTATTTTTGGGATGAGTGTTTACACCTAAATCACACTAATTGTGAGAGGTCATCCGGGGAATCAATGATTGAAAACAAATTAGTTCAAGCATGTAGTGAACTAAAAGTGAAAAACAATAAAACCATCTACATATAGGTATTAGTTTGGCATAGAAAAACTATAACAAGAATAGTTTTTTTAAATCATTTTCAGTTTCAAAAACATTAAAAACATCTACATATAGGTATGTCAAATTAATTTGGCATAGAAAAACTATAACAAGAATAGCTTTTTAAAATTATTTCCACTCAAGTATCATAAGACCTTCCATCAATTGTCTAACATGATTACTTAATTATGTCTATCTTGAGAACATGGCAACAATCAAAATAGTAAATTATTTATGACAACCAAGAATATTCTATATTGCAGTATTTATGTAGAGTCATGAAGCTTTAACTTACATACGACTATTTCACTTCCAATTGAGAGTTTGAAATCTTAAAACAATACAAACCTTCATATAAAAAGACGACATCTAACCCTGCAAATACAACCCCGCTGTTAGTTAATACGAGAAGAAAACAAACCATGGATTCTTTAACATTGTAGCACTGATCAGCACTCTCTAAAAAAAATGTGGACGAATACGAGAAGAAAACAAATGAATATAGGAAGAAAAAGTTGCTAAAGTTAGCTTCACAAAATCATCCCGTGAGAACAATTGCTCCTAGGTACTCACTCAGGCTAGAAGTGAAGCAGCCTTGCCCACAATCATGTGAGAACAACAAAGAATCATCATGTGAGAACAACAAAGAATGATGAGTAGATAGTGGATTAGGTCACATATTATTACCATAGACCTATATATATATCATTTTAATCCAAATAATCTTTAAAAAAAAAATAAAAAAATATCAATTACTATATACATTATTACAAATTCCACAAAGAATTATCCAAAGCTCCATATTAACAACCATTTATGTTTGAGATAACGAAACTATGAAATCCAACCTACACCATTTTTGCCATCTAGGTATGGAATATGGAAGTACCATTTTTGAGATATAGGTATGAAACATGGAGGTACAAGGACATCAAATGAGAATTGAAGTAAACAATTTAAAAATACCTATGGAATTCAAGTTAAGAAGAAAGCAAAGACTTACCTAAATAAAGTGATTAGCAAAAACTCATATAAACATGAATGCCAATATTTGCACAAACTCATATTTTTGGTCTATAAATATGAATGCCCGAAAGTATTTGTAGTTTGTCGTCTTAAGGGAAAATTCATTCTTTTTTTCTCCAGAATCAGAACAATTTACCTAGCCATGTTTCCCTCCTAACAACGGAGGATTCGGTGTAAGTGTAACCCTTGTATTATTAGTCCCTGCCTCACGCAAGGGACTATAGCTTTTGCTTGGCGGTCAACGATCGTTGACAGCCTATTACTTGATGTCTTTTGGTAATTACATGGTGTGTTTTGGTTGTTTTTTTTTTAAATTATGTCCCAAGGTTCTTACAATATATCTATTATCTGAATTTTTTTTTAAAACAAATACATTTTCCTCATTTTCTAAATTCTTATATTGAATTTTCTATTGGTTTAAATAGTTTTGATTTGACATTATTCATGTGGTGTGTTGCAATTTTTGTATGTTATTTGTTATAGTTAAAAAGTAATTTTTAAAACAAATAATATCATTAGTCATTTAGGAGGTGGTACTTCAGTCGGTTATGTTGAAAGGCGTAAATCTATTGACCATGGACATATTTAATAGGTTTTTAGTACTTAATCAGTTTTGTATGGACAAGATTTGTATAGACAAGATTAAATATTAATGGAATATTCTTAATAGTCCCAATAAATCAATGGTTGTGATTTCAACCACTAACTTCCTCACTATTATAAAGATATCAATTTACATGTTTATTTTTTTACTTTTACTTAATCATATTTAAAATTTAATATGATGGCTAACTGATTACCACGTATGAGTGATTAGGGTTTCATTTTCTATGCTAACTCCTTCCTTCCGTCCACCTTTGACCCATTTCTGGTTCAAATTTTACAAGCCGTAAGTTCACCGGCCACGAATTTGTGACTATGCTAGTTTCTAAAAGAAATGATATCATTATTCATTTAGGAGGTGGCACTGCAATCGGCTGTCGTAGCATGGGTGCTGCAGTCTAGGGTTGGGCGCTACATTCTAAGCTCGCAACAGGGTGACCTGTGTGCACACTATGTGAAAGGCTGCATGCATCTCCTAATTTGTTTTGTCTCCTTCATCACAACTACAACTAGATTAGACCAGAACCCTAGAGACTGAGTGCTGGAAACTTACGAGCAACCAAGCTAGGGAGTTGCAGACAAGGACAAACCCAAAAACTCCTCTTCATATTCATCATCATCTCTGATCGCTCTCGTATTCTTCATATTCTTCATCATCTCTGATCAGTATTCTCGTATTCTTCATCATCGTTGATCGCTCTGCTCTCGTATTCTTCATCATCTCGCTCTCGTATTCTTCATCATCTCTGATCGCTCTCGTTTTAATCTTCTGAAAAGGTACCTCTTTTCCTCATCTCTGATCAGTATTCTCGTATTCTTCATCATCTCGCTCTCGTATTCTTCATCATCTCTGATCGCTCTCGTTTTAATCTTCTGAAAAGGTACCTCTTTTCCCTGGTGCAAAGAGTTCAGTTTTAAGAAGCATACTTCTTGTGTTTCTTTCATTAAAAAAATATATCTATTCAAGTAAAATCTACAAGGGTTATTTCAGTATCTAAATTTATGTATTGTTATTCTCTTTAGTGTGAATGTAAGAGTACCCGAGTCCAGGCGATGTTGGTGGTGCTCCTTCGTTGTGCTCTTCTCGCAATGCTCCTTGATTGCTATATGGCATACCTCCAGAACTTGCGATGCTCCTTGATTGCTATGTGGCATACCTGCAGAAGAGAGATTGCTATGTGGCGTACCTGCAGAAGAGACATTGACTTGATACATGTATTTTGAGTTCCAATACCGTCACCTTGATGGGACTGTGAGTAGTATCATCGTTTCGGGTTGGGTGGGACAACCAGAAGAAAAATACTAGTATTAGTGTAGATTAGATATTGGAACTAGCTATGATGCTTCTATATCTATTTACGCATTTGTTGGTGGTAGCTATGGGTATTTACCTAGTAGTGCTTCGCCTGTGTACGGATTTATTCGTGGTGGCTATGGGTTTCTACCTTGTGGTAGTTCACCTGTGTACTAATCTATGGGTGGTGGCTATGGGTTTGTGGCTATGTCTTTTATATTGAGTCCAATGACTGGCTTTGTTTGTTGGCTAAGAAAAAATCTGGTTTTCCACATTTACATAAAATGAAAAGAGATTTTTGTCAAAACGAACAACCATTAACCTTGTCATCAACATTATCAGATTTGTCATCTCTGATTTTCATCTCTTTTGGAAGCTTATCAAAGCCACTATTTCCAGTCTTTTGAAATGTTTTCGTGCTTGAAGTGCCCACATTTCCAACCACCGAAAGATAAAAATAATTCGACATTCACCACTCCGAAGCTTCACCTACACTCACAGCAAAAGTATATGCTTCCAAAATGTCCTTCCCTCTTTCCTACTCAAAATTCGCCCTCTTAGTCGTCACGCCTCCACCCTAAAATCCCCACAAAACCAAGCATAATGAAAACTTATTCATCCATTTTAAAGGACGATTAAGGCAGACATTAGAGATATTCTTAATATTGGGGGAATTTACAATATAATGACAGAATCTGCAAATTAGCTATAAATCTATTTGTATTAACTAGTCTATTTGTATTGGGGGGAATTTACCATCTTGTCTGCAAAGACTACAAAATTATTTGATTTCCCATTTGATCTTCTACAACATTGTTATCGAGTCAAATAAAGGTTAACCTTCGAATTACTATTTCAAAGATGTGATTAGCAACAGATCTAAATAAATGAGATTGGTTCGGTTGGTGCCAATGCAGAACTAATTCTTACTGAACTGCCTATTTCAATTGAATGTAGGGTTGTAAGGTCAAAAAATATTTTTATTCTGGACTATTATGATCCATACATGCTCTATGCCGAGCGCATCAATAAGCTATCTTCTGATGCGAATAAAACATATGCCAGATTGCAGACTTTTCTTCCTCACAGAGGAGGGAGAGATGAAGCCCGTCGCCACTCGAGATGCTTAAGCTTGTCATAGTGAAACACTAAACTATATCATACAAAACAAATAAGATCAATATCAGTCATGTGATCTACCTTTAGAGAAGCCCAACGTTAGGTTTTCCTTTCTGCAACAGATTCCCCGTTCTTAGAGAAGCCCAACGTTAGGTTTTCCTTTCTGCAACAGATTCCCCGTTCCAAATGTCAGCCGGTCAAATTGTATCAACGATGGTAGTGTAAAATGCATGCATGATGATGGGCCGGCCGGTTGCAGACCAGGGATAACGTTCTGCCATAAACAAGTTAGGTTATGAATTGTGTACCTGAGGAAAGAGTGCCATACCACTGAAGATGCAAGATATGACACCGAGCACTATACTTTTCGACTAGCATAGTCGCTAAGTTGCTGCTGAGAACGCCGAAAGGTCGGTTAAGAATACGTGTTATAAAACATTTGTGGTAATTTGTAATTCGTCTGTTAATGTGATTAGGTAAATGTTAAAAAGTAAACATGTTAACGGATGTC
>CBVK0101294480.1:0-10718 GCA_900067695.1 Picea abies | reverse complement strand
ATATATATATATATATATATATATATCTTGTAATGTGTGTAAATGTGCTTAATAACGACAATGGACATTTGTTGTCATAAATTCAATTATTCTATTCTTGATTAGTTATTGCATTTTATGGATAACTTGAGTGGGCCTAATGGTTGAGAACATTTATTTCCTCCTAGTAGGTCATAGGTTCAAATATAGAGGGGTGTAGGGTATGTACACCTCTATAGACATTAACATTCAAATCGCTATGTGAAGATGGTTTCTTGTCACATAAACAAGGAGGTATCATACACCAATTTGGTGTTTGGATTGGTTGTGACCCTAAAATTAGATTATTATTATTATTTTCACTCATGCATACACTCGTATCATTGTGTGCCATTGTGGAAATCCATCTTTATTATGTTGTGGTGAAGCGGTTCCTTAATGGCTTAAAATTTTAATGGTGCTAATAATAGGCTCGTGTTCCATGGTTGGGAATACATGAAAGGGGACACTACAACATGGTATCAAAGCCCCTCTTGTTCTTTCCACATCCATATTGGACCCTTATATATTACATTCCATCATTAACATTTATATTGTGTGGAGTACAATGTGCTAAGTATATGACATCGTTCATAGAAAGCATATTTATAACATATGCATGCCTAGGCATTCTCTAACTAGGCTTTGGCCTTGAGCTCAATGCTACTAATCCATATAGGATAGATTTACAACATTTACATCATGGGTTGTTTATTTAAGCACACATGGCTCAACCATTGTCATTATCATGATGCATTTACGTTTTGTACACAATCTAATCCAATACATTCCAAGGGTCAAAACCAGGGTATTACAACTTCTCTTATGATGATAAAGAAATGTCAACACAATATAACCATCTTGTGAAAAAGTGGAACTCCATCCCACTTTTTGAGTTGGACATTGATTTATTACTTATTGGGCACACTTATTGCATTTCTGTTAAATTCTCAATAGAGTATATCAGATCATTGTACAAATATGAAAACTGGTTAATTTTCACTGAGTTTTTAAGAATATGTAAATGTATGTAATTTCTACAAATTATACCAAATTTTTTTTTATAAAACTAAATAAACAGCTTCATATATTTATGGAAAGCTGAAAAATATTATTACCAATTTATAAATAATTAACACCAATAACCACCATCAAGCATACCAATTACATGGTTGAAGGGTGCAATAGAAACCATGTTGTGTTATATGTAATAAAAACAATAACTAAAAACATAATTATTATTGTGTTTATTTTATAAATTATAATTAGCATGCTACTCGGATAGTAAAAAGGTAGATGTCTTTGCAATTTAATTATCTAAATATGGTTGAAAATACCTTAATATAATGAATATTATTTTTTCCCTAAGACTTTTTGTACTTGCATCAATACGGAACCATGAATACATTTTGTCTTCATGTTCATGATCTTGTTTCATCTAATGTTCTTGAAGCCTTCTCAATGAGATAACATCACAAATGAACTTATCTATTTTACTTTTACTAAATACATTTTAGAAATTGTAATTATTGGAAATTGAAAATAAATAAATTTATAATTTAATTGCTAAATTCATTGCATGAGAAAATATAAATATTGTCTACTAATTAAAGGATTTATATTACTCTCTATCTTTTCCATAGGAAACACATTTATACATGTTAGTGTATATGTCCATGTGTTTGCTTTCTTACTTCAAATTTGTAGGATTTAGATTAATCTCTATCTTTTCCATAGGAAATACATTTATACATGTTAGTGTATATGTCCATGTGTTTTCTTTCTTACTTTAGATTTGTTTTAGTATTGTTTTTGTTTAGTATTGTTTTTGTTTGGCATGTATTGTAGTTTTTTTTTGCACTTTCATGCACATAGGTAGTTAAGTTTATTTAGTTTTTTTATCTTCTTTGTTTTAAAGAAATATTTGTGTTATGCCTTTGCATGGTTTTTTTTTCTCAAATATATATATAGTAGGTACTTGTATTTGTATTGCTTAGATCAATATTATTTTTGGTTGGAGTAATCAGTTAATGAGTATAGCAATACTCTTTTACAATAATTTGGTTTTATTTCTCTGATCTACATTATTTTCTTTATACTCTTAATCTTGGGAGGTTCTATAGCCATTGCATCTTAGATTCGTACCAAAAGGTTATATCATTTTTGCAATTCGATTACTCAACCAAATCTCACATGGTGTCAAATCATAAGACGTTCTAAAGAGAAGTCTCATTGCAAATGAAAATGCAGATTATGGAGGGGTTCAATGTGGTTCAATTTGTTGGTGCACACTATGTGGAGATCACCAAAAATCTTTCCTCCTTAGTTGGCGCAATTATTCGCAGGATAAAGAAGTGTGCTTGAATGATTCAGAGATAATTGCATTGTGTGGAAGCCCTCTTTCTTTACACTATTGAAGTCTCTATTCTGCAATGTATTTTATAACTTTGAATGTGGCCCTCTATTATGCTACTAAAGCTTCTATTCCACAATCACTTCATGAAGTTGAGATTCTCTTCTATTAAGCTACTGAAGGCTTTGTCCAATAATTTATTTGTGGCCTTAATGAAACTCAATTTATGCTACATAAATCATAGTTCCATAGCAGGGTCATTGTTTTGAATCCCCCTTCCTTAAATTAAAATACCTATTATGTAGCAACATGAATCCTATAACAGTGGGTCAAAGTCAAGTTCTGCTTCTTACACCATTCAATTATTATGAGTGGAAATCAAAGATGTTTCTTTTTCTAAGGAGTAGAGGCTTGTTCAAAATAATGATGGGAACTAAAGTTGAATCTACACCAAATGTTGAAAAGTTGAAGTGGTTTAATAAATGTGATAAAGCTTATGGTTTTCTCTATCTCTTTGTATCTCTCGATCTTCTTTTCCACATTGAATCTGCTAATTCACCTAATCAGATTTGGACTAATTTGGAAGGGTTGTTTGGTAAGAAAGATGTGTTAAGAGGACACTAGCTCAAGAATGAATTCATTAGCTTGAGCCGAACCAATTTTGAAACTATCAAATACTTTCTCACCAAGTTGAAATCCCTAAGGATATTGTTGAAGTTATGTGGGATTTACAAGGAAGATTAATAACTTGTTATGTCCATTCTTGTCAAACTCGGACCTGATAACTCAATTTTTGTTTTCACATTCCATGCCACCAAGAAAACTCTTGGAACTACTTGGAACATGTCATTCTTTTATGATTTTTCTATTGTGTTAACCAAGGAGCAATGTAAGCTTGTGAAAATGGGTGCTTTAAAGAAATGAAAATAACATGCCCTTATTGAAATTCAACACACTAAGGAGTCCTCAAAAGTCTCAAACATCAACAAATAGAAGAAAAGAAATAGAGATAAAAAGGACCATGAGTGGAAGAATGAACATAAATTCAAATCTACATTTGAGACATCTTCTTCAAAGGGTGAAAACCCTAAGAATGAAAGGGACTTGTGTGCCTACTGTAATAAGCTCAGGCATGATGAACACAAGCACATGAAGAAGCAACTTGATCATCTTACTCATCTTCTTGAGAAGAATAATATCAAGGTATTTGATTTCATCAAGTAGAGTTCATCAATGGAACACTCTTCAAAGGCACAGGAGAGCAAAGGAAAAAGTAAAGACCTAACTTTAGCACTTGTAGCGGTTGCATCTCAACCTTCTTTGTGGGTAGCTCACTCATGTGCTTCACACCACATGGCTTCCTTTAAAGATGGATTTTCATCTCTAGAGCCTTGTACTATGCAAACTATCTTACTGGGGACTAATACTCCTATTAAGTTCTATGAGAGAGGATATGTTGATGTGGATGAGGAGACATTTTATAAAAAAAATTGTGTGCCTACACTATCTACCAATCTCTTTTCAATCTACCAAATTATTCATTCTAGTTTAAGTAGGCAAGTTGAGTTCACACCTAATTCAATGGTCATTATTGAGATGACAAATGGTGCTAAAATTATCGTTGGTAAAGTTGATCATCAATCCTAGCTACATATTTTCTCTAACTTTGTTTCCAAGTCTCTATCTATTGTACTTCTTACTCATTTAGATGAGGTGAGCCTATTGTGGCATGAGCAATTTAGCCATCTCAATTAATTATGTTTTGCAATAGCTCAACAAGTAGAGCATGGTTATAGGGTTGCTAAATTTCCATTCCTCTGAAGGTTTCTGCCAAAGTTGCACACTTGGAAAGTATCCAAAGAATAAATTTGACAAGGGAAAAGCATGGAGGGATACCCAAGTTTTGGAACCGATTCACATTGATCCAATGGGTCCATTTCCTCATCCTTCTATCATCAAGGAAAAATATTCCTTGACCTTATTAATGTTTATTCAATGTATACATGGGTGTTTTTTCTCAAGAAAAAATAAGAGATCTTTGATAAATTTTAGGACTTCAAATACCTTGCTGAGAAATAGTCCAGGAAGGCCACTAAAATTTTTCATACAGACAATGTAGGGGAGTATGTGAACAACATATATGAGTAGGTCTATGATTCTATAGGCATTTATTTGTAGTATATCGTCCCATACATATGGGCGGATTATTCCACGAAAATTTTCCACGCTTTCACTAGTTTCATCATTTTTTTTAAACAGGGCGGGATTTTCGTGGATATTGCCGCGAAAGTTCGTCGCAATATCGACAAAAATCTTAATTTAACCTATTCAGAATTTTCGTCGCTATAGCGACAAACTTTCATGACAATAGCGACGAAAATTTTGCCTATCTCATTGGTCGGTGTTAACAGCTAGTTGACTATTTTATCTATATATACGTGACTTTAAGAGACTTTGGGACACAATTGCTATAGTTGCGACACTGTTCTTGGATTTTGTTTGAGCTGTTTATTTTTTCCGTCACCCATCGGTTGAACAAATCCAATTCTCGATCTACATAGCTCGGATTTTGAACTTCCAAGGGTAGTATGTTATTTTTTATTGATGTACTCATTTAACTTGTAATATTTTTTTCAAATGTCCAAATTGCATTTAGCTTGTTTCTTCCTTGATGATATATTATAATACGTGTGGTACCACATTTCATGTCTTTGTTTTTTGGATCTAGTTAGTATTTTCTATGGAAAAGGGTATGTGGATTCCATAATATTCTAGGTTTATGGAATCCACATACCATTTTCCCTTCAATTGTAGTTATAATCTCTCTCTCTTTTCATTGATAAAGATATGGAATTTCTCTTGAAATTCAACCTTGGTCGGTGAAATGATAGTAATTGATTGCTATATTCCATGCTTTAGCAGGGACTAATATGATACATAAACACTAACCCTAAACTTATGTTAGGTATATATGTTGTTATTATATAAAGAAAACATTTGTACACATATGACCTCATTATAAAGATGGTATCTATGTCATCATGATGTTGATCCTCTACACATATGATCACCTTATTATAAAGATGTTGACCTTATTATAAAGATGTAGGTCGTTGTAAATAAACATATCATAATCGAAAGGAGTAGCCAAAATATAAAAAATTGACAACTTAATGTTTGGTATGGTGTAGGTAAGACAATTACTTGTCAGGACAAGGATTTGTCACAATGAACAAAAATGACAGGAAGCTTGCTCGGTTAAGAGCGGAATTAGAGGCGAGGGGCGATGGAAAATGTTATTGCTCTTGCTATGATTGCAGAGGCTTTCAAAATAGAAGACTTTTAATAACAACATCCCAAAAACATTGTAGGGAGAAGGGGCATGCCGAAGGGGGTTATGAATATCATCCCTTGGTAAGAGGATTCAATATTTAATGTATTCTCTATAATAATCAGTATGTCATGAATTTTTGTAATATTTCTTATCGGGATTTTTGTATTTTCTATACACACTAACTTTTCTATGTTGTTTTTAAATATATAGACGATGCCCCCAAAGTGTTGACCTCTAGAGAGTTATTTGCCAAGTACTAGAAGAGATACTACTTTACATGGAGATGAACTTCGAGATCAGAATATTGAAGTTGTTGATCAAGTTATTAATGATGATATGGATGGAGATAACGTTAGTGATTCAAATCAGAAAGATGAGATACATAGATTGATCCAAGACACATTTTGTCCAATGGATGAGGACAACCAAGATGATAGTTATGATGTTGATCCTCTACTCGAGAAGTCATATCAACCTCTTTATGAAGGCTCAACAACAAATATTTTATCTGCTATATTGTTGTTGGTGAACCTAAAGGTTTTGAATGGTTTATCAAACACATGTCTCACACAGATACTAAGGTATTTAATTTGTTAATTATTTATGCCTGCATGTTCACAAATACTTAAAAGGTTCAATTTTTTCCTATATTGCTATTGTTTTCTAATTTGTAAATTAGTATATTGGATGATATATTGATGATGAATATTGTTTACATTGACTTATTGTTTAGAATTTTGTAGATTGTTAGGTGATGTTCTATTACCGACGTCAAATATTTTTCCATGCGCATATCGAGAAATATCCGTGATTATTAAAGAAATTGGAATGGACTATCAGGCTATTGATGCATGTCCTAATGATCATATCATATATTATGGACAATATGCATTAGAAAATGAATGCCCACAATGTCAAATAAGTAGATATCAAACCGATAAAGCATCAAAGAAGGTGTCTCACAAAGATCTTCGTTATATTCTGATAATTCCACGTTTCCAGTGGTTGTTCAGGTGCCAAAGTATAACACAATTTATGGATTTCCATGCAAAGAATAGAAGTCGAGATGATGTTCTTCGAATGCCGGCAGATGGTTCTGCATTGAACTACATCAAAGAAAAGTGGCCAATTTTTAAAGAAGAACCTTGTTGGCAGCTGATGGTGTCAATCCATTTGGAGAGCTTCATTCTACGTACTCAGTGTGGCCTGTTTTTGTTATAAACAATAACCTTCCTCCTTGGATGTCGATCAAGAGAGAGAACACACTATTGGCAATGATTGTTCCAAGTATTTAATTATCTTTTATTTTCTTTAAAGCATGAAAAAATATTTCATTTCTTTGTTTCGTGCATGGCAATTATTTCTTTTATATATCATGACATCTAGATAAGTATAATTAATCATGTAGTATTTTGAACCAATCAGGTAGGTACTAGGTTAAAGATATGAACGTATATATTGAGCCTCTCATCGATGAGTTTTTGAAGTTATGGGTTGGCGTCACTATGTATGACATCTCTAGACCAATAGGGCAAAGACGATTTCAATTCCATGGAATACTATCATGGACAATTCATGATGCTCCCGAGTTAACACATTTTTGTGGTATATTGTTACTTTATTTTTGTGATTTAATATTATATATATCTTTTTTGAAAAAATCATGCATTATTTTAAATTGTAACTTTAATTTGATGCTACATTTATTCATATATATTGTAGGTCTTCAAACAAAGGGTAAATTTGCATGCCCAGTTTGTGGTCCTAGGATAAAATCTCATCGTTCAAGGAGTTTAGAAAAGGAAGTGTTTGATGAGTATAATCACTTTCTGCCTAAGAACCATAGTTATCGAACTACAGACAAAGAAAAGTTCAATGGTAAAGAAGAAAATGGAAAAAACCACGAAGAATGACACCTCACCTATGCAAGTTGGAATATATTAGAAATCGTCAAGGTATGAAAATTATTTATGTATGACCTGTTATATAAATCTTTGGTTAATTTCATTAGTATCAAATTCATTTTGTCCCATTAATTAGTGTTAATTTCAATTTGTTGATGTTTCATGAATGTCGTTAAGGCACGAATGGGCTTCCAAGAGGAATGAAAAGTTACCCGATGCAATTCAGTAGATTTCCATACTATGAGCACCTACAAATAGTTCATTTGTTTGATACAATGCATATCGGGAAGAACATAACAGAATTGTTATGGTGAATATTAGATGGAAGGACTGACAAAGCGAGAATTGGAAATATTTTTTGTGACATCCGAGAAGCTAATCACGCCTTGCAAAGTGTTATTATTAATTCTAATGGCGATGGTTGTGAACAAAATACTAGTATTCCTTGGTTATTGACGAAGCAACAGAGCAGTATTGTAAAAGAGGTCATTCAAAAAATTAGGTTTTCGACAGGGTTTTCGTCGAACATACAAAATATGCTGCTGCGAGGATGCCGAATTGATTGGACCTATAATATCCAGGCCCCACTGTTGAAAAGGGGAGTCTACCGAAACTAGTTGCAGTGGGAATGCTGGTTTCTGTATCCATCCAGATGCCTTTTGAAAAATTACACACTTGCGGCATAAGGCATGAGCGTCTTTGAAAAAGGTAGGCCAGTAATAACCTGCTCTTAATACTTCTTGATGAAAACATGCCAGCCATTTCTTTCCAAATCCTCCCTAGCATCATCGTATGAGAGCATGGTTTTAATCTTCAGGTTGCCCAAGAGTTTGCCTTATCCTTTGATGGTTGTAGGGAAAAAGTTGGTGATGTGAAATTGGAGGTAACCGAGGAGTTCCTGAGTCAAGCCACAAGATTGCCAGCGGTTGGTCAGAAATGGTTTAAAAACTCAAAAGTGGAGGAAGTCCCGTGGACCCTGTTGTTCACATCGCGATAAATAATCAGCTGCGACAGAGGTATGCCAATTTCATTTCTGAAAGCTCGATGGCATGATTTACTAGCTGTGGTGAAATAATTTGTTACATGTGATGGGCGGTTCAGACTTGTTTTTCTATATCATTTACGCCTACTTATGATTTTTATAGGTTCCCCCCTGAACATGCCATACTACTTACTCAGAAGTCTATATAAAATGGGGAAAATATTTAAGAAACAGAGGTCAGACTCAAGTATTTTTCACCATGGCCTGATTAAAATCATCCTCACACATCAGTAAGAGTCTCAAAATGATTGTTGGGATTCGTTTATTACACGGAATGGTTATGGTACCCCTAAATTGGGAGGAGTAGATAAGCCCGTCGTTGAGGAAACCCTTTTCCACCTGACAACATCTCTTTCACCTCCCCAGGCTTATGACTCTTCCCCTAACAACGAACCCTTGATTTACCCTAAGGTTATTCAACAGGCTAGTCAACCGGTTACATGTTCAAAGGATGGTGTTAAAATTGCAAGGAAATCTTCAGGAAAGAAGTTTAAAAGTAATGTTGATGTCAATTTCAAAAACAAAAGAGCTGGTAGGCTAATTTGTCGAAATCTTCGAAATAAGGAAATCTCTCGTGCATATGCGATTATCATGATTGAGGTTAATGAAAGCTCAGACTCCGAAATTGAAAAATTCCTTGCAGAGGAAGACCCTGTGTCATTCGGGCTATACCCTGAAAGACCCTATAACTTTGTCGATAATTTTCCTCCTTGTTTGAAAGACAACCTAGAGTTTCCTAGTGTCTAGCTCTGCAATAAATCGGCTATCCGTATGGAGGGTTCTCCGATCCATAAACTTATTCGTTCTGATGCAAACGCCTCACAGTCACAATGTGATGTATGCCTATCATGGATCGACATATACTATACTAATGTCCCGTTTTTACAATCACGAGTCAAGTTTTTAAAAGACCAAGTTGATGTTTTAACAAACGAGAACAACAGGCTTGAATCTATCATCCAAGGGAAAGAGAAGTGTTTGAAAACCACAGGTCATGTAATTTTTAAGAACGTAGAAGCAACTACAGCCATCATTAACTCCAAAGTTTCATGATACGATTTGATTTTATGATTAGAGGTATGATTTTTTTTTTATATAGCATGATTACTGTCATTCTTAAGTTAGATTATTTGGTTGGATTGAATAACTATTTTTATTATTAGATTAGCCTATTTTATTTATTCAATAAAATGAGATTTCATTTGCTATTATAACTAACTACAGAATCGCAAGATTTTGTGGCCAGTTAAGAAAATTTGAATTGTCTAAATAGATGACAGAAAACATATCTGAGATCTTTCTACTTTATTTTGCTTTCAGGATAATTTAGGAGCCCATGATTTCAAAGATGATATGAGACACTTTTAAGATCTCCCAGTCATATTTATTATGTATTTTGAAATAGACTGTTGTTAGTTTTTGGATATTTAGTAAGATTAGGGAGGTTGCATCCCCCTTTATTTTTGGAACAAATTGGATCTCATGAACAGGAAACAGTTATGTTTCCTGAGACCTATATAAACCTTTCATTTTGTAAACATTGGATCATCTCGGCCTGTGGCAAGAGTATGGGTGTTTTATCACAGACTTGAATGGAACCGAATGCACGTTACAACTTTAGCTTTTCTGTATGATGTTTTAATTCAAGTTATGTTTATTTCGATTTGATAATAGATGGTGATTGCTTTCGTCATCATGATTTATTGCAAGTTGATGTGATTCATTTTTATATGTTATCCATATCTTATGTTTTAGATACAATATACAATGATCATCTATCCAATTTAAAATAGGAGATTTATCTCTAATTTTTGTTGAATGTTTACATGCAAGTTCTTACAAGAGGATTTATCTCATCGTAGTTACTGGCAAATCATAAACATCACTGTGACTATATCCATTATATGTTCTATTATCATAACTCGATCTTCAACATATTCATTTCGCATTTGTTCAGAACAATCTTAAGATCTGTTGCAGGTTTACTTTCCAGATAAGGTGGCTGGATATTCTCTATTGAACAGACATTGGATGCATTAATAGGTTAGTCTGTTATTTTATTTCGTT
>CBVK0101294469.1:0-16573 GCA_900067695.1 Picea abies | reverse complement strand
CATCAACACCATTGCTCCTCATACCATCTTGCAAGTTCCCTTTCCCAATAAAGTATCCACACCTACATCATCCAACTTACTTAAAGATATTATGCTCCTAGCTAGATCTTGAATGTGCAAAACTTCAGGGATAATTTTAATCCTTCCATCTTTTAGCAACAACTTAACCCTTCCAAGTTCCATAATTGTAGTTGTCAAGTCATCTCCTAGAAAGACATCACCACCATTGTGCTTTTCATATTCACAAAACCACTCTCTATAAGGAGTCATATGAAATGATGCACCTGAGTCGATAAATCATGCATCATGATACTATATATGTCAGGTAAACATCACCTCCTCCTTTTTTGGAGGTTTTTGCTTATGTGGAAGAGGCATCATCATATCCCTTTGCTTTATCAACATTCTTAGACCTGCAATCTTTCTCATAATGCCTATCTTTAATATACTTCCAGCATTTCCTCAAATATTTTTTTGAGGATTTAGACCTACCTTTATATTTAGACCCCCTGCAAGACTTATTTGTATTCCTATCTTGGGGATGACCTCTTACAAATAAAGAATATGTGTGATGACTATCCATGTTTTTCTTCCTCATCTCTTCTGATAACAAGGATGAAAGTACATCATCATACTTCAATGCAAATTGATTAGTACTACTAATTGCTACAACCAAATTATTCCAGAAGTCTGAAAAATAACATAACAAAATAATACGTGTATCTTCTTCTGACATCGTAGTATTAACAGAGACAAATTGAGTTACTAGAGTATTGAAGACATTTAGATGCTCTATCACAAAATATTCATCATCGTAGTATTAACAAAGACGAATTGAGTTACTAGAGTATTGAAGGCATTTTGATGCTCTGTCACAAAATATTCATCTTCCATCCTAAGATCATACAACTTCTTTCAAAGAAACAACTTGTTTACCAAGGACTTTGACTTATACAAATTCCTCAACTTTTCCCATCATTCCTTGGCTGCAGATTCTTCGGACACATTCAGTAACATCAAATCTTCCAGGAAAAGTCAAATCATACTCCTTGTTTTTCTATCTAGCTTCTCCCAATCTTCTTTCGACGTATCAATAGATTGAGTACCAGTAGGTTGTGTACCAGGATCCACAACAATTCATTGTTCTTTGTCTACAAGTGGGTCCTCCATCTTGAGCTTCCATAGCTCAAAGTTCCGACCGTTGAACTTCCCAATCTCGATTCTAGAACTGCTCGTCATTCTCTTTCAACACACAAATCGTTGTTTCAAAACTCCCACTGAACCCAGGTTTATCACAGACCTAAAATAAACTTGATCTATCAAAACTGAGCCAAACCCTCATCAACAAAGACATCCCTCTGAAGCCAAAAACATGCTCGGATACCACATGTAAGTTTTAAACATGTAAAATAAAGCAATGCATGCATATCCTTAAGCAAAAAAAAAATTAATCAATGGCTCATACACATAGTACACAATGATTTACACTGGAAATCTTTAATTGGGAGAAAATCAACCTTCTTTGGTGTCGCACCTCTCAACTCTTCATTGTATTAATTTTATCATTCACAATACAATATATACAATATTTTAGGTATTTCGCAACTACCAAAACCCTAATCCATTAATCCAAGATTAATCTAAAAAATCATTGTCATCAAATCTGACGCACCCCCCACACACATGCAAAGAATATAACACATACCCAATAGAAACATGCATGTGGATTGTAGTCTACTAGTGAGGTTACACAACATGCATGTGGATTGTTGTCAAGTAATTGACTTCGCGATTCAGGAGTTCAGGAGGTGGAATTTGAGAACTTGAGAATTCAACTCAACAACTATATTGTTACGACAGTGATGAAGCAACGTGATGGAGCTCAGATTGGTCCAGACACTGTGTTCAATGAAGAAGCTTCTTAAGGATGTTACCGATGTTTAGTGTTCAATTTATGTGTTTTACCTTTAGTATATGTATTTGATTTCAGTTTGTTTTAGCATTGTACACCTTATCGACGGGTATTAGAGATATATGGTTTACTATGTAATAAAATCACTTTATAACTTTAGAGTATGTTAATGTTCATTTTTTGTGTAAAGCAATCTATCCCACATTCCTAAGTGGAAATGATTTGCTTAATGAACAATCATATATAAGAAAGTAAACTCCTTTGTAATAAGTGCACGAGTTATTCACTGATAATATTATATGGTTATTGTGAGTATCTTTCTTTGAGCTTAGTTATGTGACTCTTCATTTAGTGATCTAGCTCATTTTGTAATACCCGGACTAGTATTTGCAGCGATGTTCAAATAGATCAAGTTGCACGATCATTTCTAATAGGGTCACCGGGTTCAAATAGATCCAACAACTAAGAGATGTCTTATCTAACGACCCATATTCATTTCAAGTTTAAAGGTGCATGTCATTTAGTTGGATCGGACTCACATTTTCAGAACGCGGGGTTACCACAAGACCTTCTAAACGAATCTTCCCAAAAACACTTTCCCAAAGTATCTAACAACTGAGATAGATTGTGATCAATGGTCCTCATTCATTTCCAATTTAAAAGTGCTTGACCTTTAACAACTCTTCTCATCGTCCTGAATTTACCACGGATGGACACATGTCCTTTCCACGTGGCATCTTCCTTCCATTTCACAGGTTAAGGTTTCACTGCAAGGTTCTGTCATCATGCTTAAACACATCAAATGTTATCCGAAGTTTGGATTCTCGCTCCAAAGTTCTTTACAAGGCTTCGTCAAATCCTCGTTTAGCTCTGCACACTAGTCAAGGGTTCTAATAAGTCTGGGTTCCCACATCAAGGTTCCACCCCCACGGTTCCACCACGAGGTTTCATTACAGGGTATAGAATAAAAGGGATTTGATAGTTCAAATCCTCTATAAACGATTTTTTCTAAGGTCGCTCAACACAGACCTTCAAGTTGAAACCTGTCGCTGCTAGCTCTAGAGTTATAGAAAAATTCAAGGGAAGACAACAATTACCCTAGTGATTATACCCTTCACTCAATTCCTGTCATTCTCAGGAATTTGGCCATGGAATTACAAGTTGTCTATATATGCATTGAAGAGAATATAGCTAGCATGAAAATTATAGAGTATACAAGGAATTACAGAACATTCATCTGTCATCCTTCACAGCTCTCTGCTTATTAACCATACAACTTCATGAAGTGCAAAACATGAATAATCATTCAAACTAATGAAAATACGAGACATAAGTAAATAATTTTTTGTTTATAACTGTCAACCAGACTAAATTGATTGAGGGTGAGCACTTTTCCACCCAACCGTAGGATCTATTGCACTATGCTCTCTATAACATGCCACCCCCATACGAGACCATAATACCACTAGGGAAACAAAGGTTTCTAAGAAAAAAAGTTGGGTTGGGTGTGAAGGCCACTCTTCCTCACAAACAACCAACAACAAGAATACCCTTTTCACCTTCCAAATCAAGTCTTCCACAAGTTTTTCTCAGTTACCTTCTTAGTTGGATAACCTTTGCACACAGGTGTCCCTTCACTACTACACAATCCCTCGACGCCCTCCTCTCTCAATGTACCTTCACTACTACACAATCCCTCGACGCCCTCCTCTCTCAATGTAGGTTTCCTATCCAAGAGGCACTAGATTCACAACCCTCTTTCCAAGTCGATTTGAGGTTTTTACCTGCTCAAGATTCAACAACGAGCTTTACTCGATAATTTTCATTCTTCCTCTCTCATTCCTCGTCCCTCTGTCGTAGACTCTCCCATGCCAAAATTCCTCCCAACGTATTTTTCCCCTTCTCGAAGGTTCACGAGTTCTTTTTCTTGTGTCGAAGGAATTCGTGGGTCAACCCCCAAAACACAGTTGGTACTCTGTTGTACCTTGATTGAAAATCCTCAATCATCCTAGCCAGTGTTCCATATTTCCATTCATTGTGGGTGGTTGATTTCCCAAGTACCAACTCCCTACATTAATTGATTTTCAAAAAAGGAGAAAGAGGGGAAATATCTTCAAATATGAATTTTGGCAAAAAGGGCACTATGGCTATTAGGCAAGGTAATCCCTCCCCCCTTGCTGATTCCCCCTCAATTAGGCAAGGTAATCCCTCCCCCCTTGCTGATTCCCCCTCATAGTATCATGGTCTATATCAATGCTCCACCCTTCAATCAACGGTCAAGCAAGCTTTCATTAACAAAATGTATATTTACATAGTTGAGCTTATTCATTCTAGTGTTATAATAGACAAATGTTCCTATCGCAACTTGGGGCGACATTAAGTCATGGTTATGATTACATACTATGGGAAAACATAGTGTTACATGTGAGTAAGCACAGGAAGCCCATTGTGATGAAGATTCACAAACATCATTGTTATTTTGTGATGGTGAAGTTGTTGATAGTATGAGCTATCATTAGTTATGTTGTTGTTCTAGTTCCACTCTTCTATTAACAATTAATGAATAATTGAATTGTTAACATTAAATTATAGCATGAACATTAGCTATTCTAGTTGAAGTTCCGCTCTTATGTTAACAATTAGATTTTAATGAACAGTGTTGAATTGTTAATAGTTAAACTATAGCATAAGCATACAATGGGGTGGTCTCTTAAATTTAAATATTTAAATATAAATATATTTCAGCGCACACAATAACATTTACTCTATCTTTAAAAATGTAAATATATTTAAGCATTTAGTTAACTATACCTACCCATACAATAACATTAACTTGATCTTTAAATGTGTAAATATATCTAATCATTTAGTTAATTATACCTACCCATAGTATAGTATGTGGAATATCCACCCAATTTTGAATTTTGTGAAAGTCCAATATGACCTAGTCCTACTATGGTTAGGATATTGATGAATTGGTAGGGCTATTCATGGTATGTTGTCAGTTCAAAGACTGTATAATACAAGCGGGTGATGGAATAGAGCTCTATAAAATGAGGATAGCTATAGATTTATATGTTTTTGTTTATGAAAATAGTGTAACCAGCGTAATATTGCAAAGTGATTAGTGTGGTCATTTTAGGAACTCTAACAAAACAACATATCTTGGAGCATGCTCCTATGCATGATAGGAGCAACGAGGCTATAAGATAGCATCTTAATAACAATTCAGAACCCAAACGATGATATTTATTACACCAACATAGTCATAAAGAATAGAAGTTCTCAACGACACAAATTCATCTCACTTCAACAGTTCAACTGAATCATATGGTTGCATGTATACTCTTAAGGAGTATTAAGCAGCCCTATAGAAGAAAATAACATAAAATATATTCGATGAGCGATGTTATGCGACTTCTATCTTTTTTGGAAGTTGAGTTGTCTGATGGCCAGAGCAAAGAACAAAGCAAAGAAAACGGGGATACACACCATCACCAGTGCTACAATCCCCAAAAAGTCGTGTCTCATCCCAAAATAAGATTTTATGAATCTGGCCACCTTCACATTCCCATCTGCTGTCTCCATCTCGGTTTCTACATCACCCAACTGTGAAGCAATCAGACCATAAAGTGTCCAAGAAATAGGGGTTGCCCAGTAGTACCATCTCCACCATATAGGCATTTTCTGTTTTCAAAACACAACCAGAAAATTGACTGTGTTAGAGTCTCACTCAATAGGGGGATTGTCGACTGCAGTCTATATTGCAATTCAAATAATTGCAAGAAGGAAAAATTGATGAAGAGATTAAGAATTGAAAACATGGCCTTACAGGTCGAGGAATAATGAAACCACAGAAGAGATTCCATAAAGAATAGAAAGCTGCTGAAACGATTGCACCAATATGGTAATTTGGAGTGATGGCTACTGTCATCATTCCAAAATAGGTATAGTATAGAAAAGTGAAAAACATGAAGAAGAAGAACCAAAAGAACTTGGCAGCTGTCCACTCGAAAGAAATCATAGAATAGACCAAGATGGCATAGATTACACACTGTATAAAAACATAGGGCACCTCAATTGCCACCTGCATTGATTACAAGGATGGTTATTCGATGAATTTGATCTGTGCATAACAAAACCATATTCTGACTAGCTGTTGACATTTAGGTTACCTGTCCAAGGGCATAAGGGATTGCTGAATACATTCCAGCAGCTTTTTCTCTGTAAAAGACAGTTCGTTCAACCTCGACAACTGGCTGGACACTTGATGAATTGCTAACACCAAGGAAAAGTACAGCACAGTACATTGATCCCATAATATTCAGTAGATCTTGCTGTTTGCCTCTGTAAAAGAACATTGAAAAATATTTAGACAACATTGAGCAGTTGAAGCAAAAGACAAGTTTAGAGAACACAGAATTTACTCCACTTACAGAGAACAACAGAAAAAGTTTTCGTGAGAACAAATAAAGAAGAGATATGACAGCCTGAATTCTCAATATGCTAAGTGACTCTGTTGACTTCAAACATGTAATAGACAATAAACTAATCAATATTAGAGAAAAGAAAATGTCAAAATTGAGGTGGCTGCCAGTTTTGCAAGAGAGAGTCCAACCTCTTTGTTCCAAGGTCCCAAAAGATGGTCCCAAACAGAAGGGCAACCACTGTGGTGAAGAAAAAGCGCACAGCATTATAGTGTGGATTCCTCCAATATGACCAATGTTGCTTCCAAAGGCAGGCCATGCACTGAACATTGAAGGACTGTGCATACTGTGTTGGAAAATTCAGATCCTGTGAGCCGGGAGCAGGGGAGCTTAGTTCTTTAATAAGAGCTTGATTCCATCTGGAAAGCAGAACAACATAACAGTCAAACAAGGTTTTAAACAACGGTGCAATATCTTTCTTTGGAGCAATTATATTATCGAAGATGGGGTAACAAAATTAGAGATGCACAATGAAAAAGCTCTTTCTCAAACAAGTTACTACAATTATGTCAGACGTACTCATGGAGTGATGATTTTCTGTAGATTTCAGCAAACTCTACACCAAGTCTTTCCTCAGCAGCTATGGAACTCACTTCCAGCGCCCATGTTGCTGGATTGTATCCTTCTGTAATCTGAGGAACTCCTGGAACAGCCTAATCAAACAAACAAGAATTAGACAAGATCACTATTTTCTACTATGGCACAATCGATTACTAAATAACATATAAAACATGGAACAACAAATCAACCATACCTCAAAATACTCAATGAGTTTATGAGAACGACGACCCACGGGACCTGCATAGATGATTTGGCCGCCCCTTTTCAGGAGTAAGAGCTGCAGTTCGGCAAACCAATAAAACTGAAAATTTAGCAATTATTGGTTTTGTGGAACCCTGCCTTATTCTATCGCTTTGCACCCCTTTCCTTTTGTTAAGCCAAGCAAAGAGACATAAAAAAGGACTTCTGTCTCACATCCCATAGATTGATAACGAAAGTATTTGAATTCACCTCATCAAAAGCTTCAAAGATATCAATGCTGGGTTGGTGGATGGTACAAACAACTGTTCGACCTGTATTGACTGTGTTGCGAACAGTACGCATAACTATCGCTGCAGCACGAGCATCTAGTCCTGAAGTTGGCTCATCCATGAAGATAATAGAAGGATTGGCAACTAGTTCCACTGCTATGGTAAGTCTCTTCCTTTGCTCTGTAGAAAGACCTGTCACTCCAGGGAGCCCTACAAGGGCATTTACCAAAGGATTGAGCTCCACAAGTTCCATGACTTCTGCCACAAACATCTGCAGTTAATGTAACAACAAAATATGTGAGTAAAAGCTGCTTGCATAGTCTCAATAACAAGGAATTATCTTCACTCTGAAATCTAGGGGAAATCTAGACCAACCATTCTAGTTTTCTCATCAACCTCGCAAGGAAGACGGAGCCATGCAGAATAAACGAGCGATTCAAAGACTGTGACATTTGGAGAGTGGATATCATTTTGTTCACAGTATCCGGAGATGCGAGCAAATGTTTCTTGCTTCTTGGGGAATCCAGAGATGCTTATGAGATGCGAGCAAATGTTTCTTGCTTCTTGGGGAATCCAGAGATGCTTATATTCCCTTCTATATAGCCACCTGTTTTTCTTCCAGCCAAGACATCCATTAGAGTAGTTTTTCCAGCGCCGCTAACTCCCATCAAGGCCGTAAGTACCCCTGGTCTGAAGGATCCACTGACATTGGAAAGGAGTTGTAGCCTGTCTTGAGCCAAGCCTTCGCTTTTCATCTCCTGTTACAAAACTAAACATTACTTCCAGATATTCCATTGAAGAGAACCTGGGTATGTCAAACTACTGGCAGATTACAACTTCAATTGAATGATCTGTAGATACACATACCGTTGGCATGTCAACATAATAGTTAATGTTGTCAAAAGACATCGACAATGGCTGGAAGGGAAGGATCATTCCTTTCTTGTGTTGTGCCGAGCCTTGAGTGACACTGACTTCATCACGTGTAGAATTCTCTTCAGAGGTTAGACTATCTCTCCTCTCTGACAAGTAAGCGTCACTGACAAAATTAATAAATCTATGAATGAATAGTGCATGTTTTTTCATTTACTTTCAAAGCTTTGGATATGACCGGGTTATATAATTTTATAGATTGACCGGGTTCAATTGTTTCATCCTTTCTTTCAAGCAAAAGCAACAACAGTGCTTTCAAGTTTAAATCAAGATCAGCACATAAACTTTCTAACATCTCTCACTCAGTTGTCTGGAACAGGGTGTTACAGAGAAGTTATGTAGTTCATTCAAGTTTCTCACTTCGTTGTCTATCGCAAGATTCTAATCAGTTACAATTAGTACCCCCTCCATTTACAATGTACTTTAAGCTGTGAGCGGTAGATTGAAATATTCACAATTACTAAAAGTATTTCTGGAGAGCTCATGACTTACCACTGGACCTTCTTTGAGATGTCAGTTGAACAGAATGGCGTTTGTTTCCTTGGTTGCTTTCTCCAGTTCTGTTTGATTGCTTCTCTTCAATAACATCTTCAGATATGACGGCCTGTGATTGCCCTAAAGCTGTAATTGGTGGAGGTTTTATTATATCTCACTCTTTGGATAATTTCAATGTGAGAGAAACAGTAGCACAAACCAAACCTTATAATGGAATTCCAGACTTACGGTTGAGGCACGCTAAAGCAACAGTGTACAGAATGTTGAAAAGTACACAGAACCCGATCAATGCTCCAATGCCAATCCAATAAAATTTAGCTTCAGCAAATAATCCACGAGATTCTAGTACAGCACGTCCAACTGTTTCATTGGAGCTGTTACTGACAGGCTGCACAAAGATTAAATATTTAGATGAAAGGAAATATCTTTCCTAGACTATGGTGATAGGACACTCAATCAGGACATGATAACACTTACTTTGTCCCATCTGGGAGCCAAAAATTCATTCACCGCTATGGCATTTTGGCCATAGGACATCGGTGAGCACCAATACGCCCAAATCCACCAGCTAGGTATGTTCTCTGTTCCAGAAACATGAATAAAGTCAAGCATTTCTTGTAACCCGAGTTCTTGTGGTCGAAAAGCTGAAGATTGGTATAAAGTATTTTTCTTCGGAGTAAATAATTGTTTTTGCATATACTATACTGTCAAATACCTCTTGATACCACAAATCCTCCAAGAACAAACACAATGAGCAAAGCAAAGGATCCAAATGTTTGTGAGACAATCATGTTCCGACCCAATGAGGCTATGAATTTAAAAAGTGCCAACGACATCTGATGCATCACAAAGAGGAGGAAGAATTGCCTAAAGAACCTGCAACAATCAAGGTAATCTCCTGGATTACTCATTGAATATTTTAGTGTTCTCCAATTGAAACAATTTTGACGTGCCTGCTTTAATTTTCTTTTTCATAGGGGTAATTTGGCGAAGGAGGATGTTACATTTCGCTTCCATTCATACATCAATAAAACAGAAACCAAGTATATATAGGTACCATTTCACATAAAAGAGATTTGAAGTGCTGTTTTAATTTCAGGCTCCTTAGGAAGATTCAATGTCATAATTAAATCAGTTCATCTGGTTGTATCCCATCTCTCCTGCGGTCCCATAACTTTCTTGAATTGGGAGATCAATGAAGAGGTAATAGACTGTAAACTAGATTTTCTAATTTCTATTCAGGTAAGGCAGCTTGCCAACGTTGGACAGCAACTTTAAATAATGCAAATGATGAGCATGGTACAAAATGTGGCTATACAGAAGATGACGTTTTGGCAGTTCTCTGCTGGGTATCTATTGCATAACACACATGTTGAAGATGGCCTATATATAACAGCATAATAAATTCTTTCATAGTCCTATATATCTACAAAACTGAGGTGTCTGTGTGTGTTACTGATTCGAAATATATCAGTCAAAGTTCTCATTCTTCCAGCCATATCTAGGGAATAGTCAAAAGATTAATGAATTCAATTACTGATTGATTAATTAATCAGTAAGATTTCTGATGTTTCTATCCTTGTTTAATAAAATAAGGATATAGAAATTCATTTAGGTACAGAGGCTATAAGAATTACCTCTCAGCCTCTGGTGCAAAACCGATAACATAATATGTAACACAAACCCAAATCCCTGCTTCTAGCAAAGAGAGTGGAATCCTCACTATCCATGTTGGTAAAGAATAAGCCCAACATGGATAGAACAGAAGATCTCTTTGCTTGTAGAAAACTGGAAGACGGCTAACTGTCATTGATAATTCTGGGAAACCATTGAACATTACATGGACTAGTCCAAAAAAAAGAGCTCCCATGTACAGGTTTCCATCATTAATAGTTCGGTGATGCATTTCCGTGCGTAAAAACATGGTCATTGTGATTGCCCCTACAACCATAATCTGCATATCTGTTTGTCAGGATTCATACTTCTTTTCTCCGATAAGTGAATTAAAAAATGACATGGCTTCTTATAATTTGGGTTCCAACTCACCTGTGCGGTTTTGAATATATATACAAAAGAATTTCTCTTCATAAGCAGCCATTCTCTGGAAAAGCAGGCTTTGAATATGTTCATTTTACTGACACCATACTTAGAAGATGTGAGAGCCGCGGGATGGTTCTTTTTCCTATCATATGGATGTGATAACTCTTCTGAAAGGTTCTTGCCAACATGAAATGAATGAAAGGCCTCTGCAAATTCTCTGACAGGTATGTAACGGTATTGTTGGCTTTCAACTGCCCAATACTGTTCTTGATCCTTTATCGAGGTCACCTGTAGAATTCAAGTAGTTCCACCGCAAATGTAATTAAGAAGTGAAGTCTAACGAGCTCTATTTGCAACAAAGATTTAAACAATCCATTTAATCACTAATGTTGTAAATGGATAGAAAGGAAATGCAATTAAAAAGTGAAATCTAACGAGCTCTATTTGCAACAAAGATTTAAACGATCCATTTAATCACAATGTTGTAAATGGATAGAAAATTCTGTAAATCTGTCCGCGTTGAGATCTAAATGGTAGTTTGCAACTACCACTCACAAATCACCAGACAAAACATAATTGTATCAGAAATTATACTTACTTCCTGTAAGAAATCAGCAACCCCTTTTCTTTCTGGGCACTTGAAACCCATGGACTCGAAGAAATCAAGCACATATTCTCGAGGTCCTTGATAAACCACCTCTCCTTCGGACAGTAGGATGATATCATCAAATAGCTCATATGTTTCAGGGGCAGGTTGCAGAAGAGAGATCAACATTGTCGCATCAAAGAGATGGATAATTTGTCGAAGACACTTGATAATCTGGAAAGTCGTAGCACTGTCCAATCCTGTTGAAATTTCATCCATGAAAAGAGCTCTTGCACGACCGACCAACATTTCTCCTGCACAGATCTTATCAAACAATCAGAGAATTGCTTTGGCACTACTATATTATGCAAATGCAAATTTTAAGTGGTGCCAAGGAACTACTCTTGCTTAGCCCACCTGTGGTAACTCTCTTCTTCTGACCTCCAGAGATTCCACGGCGCATCTGATTTCCAACAATTGTGTCTGCACAAATGTCCAAGCCCAGAATCTGGAAGAAATCAAAGACAAGGCAACCTATGTGAATAATCTGTATGCCTAAAAAACCTGATGCATTCTTATCCCATAAGCTTTTGAAGAATAACCTTTAACACATAGTCCGTGATAAGGCTAGTCCGTTGTCCCTCAATTGAAGTTTCCTGTAGCAATAAGAAAAAATAAGTCCTGCAATAAGTGAGAAATTCGAAATCACAAGATATTTTTGGGCCTGCTTCAGCAAGCAAAATAGCTAGCTTGAACGGGCAAGACGGCCCACCAGGGGCAAAACAATGTCTTTCAGGATTCGAATCTTGGTAATAAACACCCAGCTTTACCAACAAGCTAAAACCCCATTGATAATACAAGAGTCATTGAGATTTAATTGAGACTCTGAATAGCACCACTCCTCTTTAGCAGAAATGCCTACCTTCATGAAGACATCAACATCTGAATCCGGTTTGATGCCTGCCTGCTTTTCACGCCTTGAAAGTTCTTGCAGCAGCTCTGGAAAGCAGTGCATAAACATGGTCTCAATATTCAATGGGAAAATGTTGTAACTTTGAGGAAAAACTAAACAAACACTCACCGTATCTTGCCCCGACACCTTGGCAACGCCCAGAGAAATCCAACGTTTCCCTTACTGTCATTTCAGCAAGGTGCAAGTCATGCTGGCTAATATAAGCAGACGTTCTTTGAGGCACAAATTCATTTATTGAGTGCCCATTGTAGGTTACAGTTCCGGTGACCTGTAAAAGGAAAAAGAAACAATTTTTCTGTAAGAAATAAAATTGCTTACATGAAAACTTGTTTAATTCTGATGTCCTAAAATACAGGTAACAAATAAATTGGGCACATTTGACTGTAACGAACAATGTCGAATTTGTTAAGCCACATATTTAAAATTTGGATTACATTTCTTACAGTATTGTCTTATTAGAATAGGTCCTAAACTTACTGCAAGATCACGGTCAGGCTCTCCAGCCAGAGTTGTTAGCAATGTAGTTTTTCCAGCACCAGGTGGACCAAGAAGAAGTGTCATTCTGAACAATTCAATGACGTTTCATGAGAATGGAGAAAGTCTCTGAAACGGCTGACCTATGCTGTGTATCTTCTATCTAGGAACAAAGGCGATATGAAAATCTTACCGAGAAGGCTTGATGATGCCACTGATATCATGGAGGATTTTGAGAGTCATCCTCCTTGACCGCAAGATTTTCATGTAGTTAAGAAATCCCTGCACAATAACACCATTTTTTATGCGGTCAAATGGCAAGTTGTCAAAATTGCCAATTTCAATCTTAACCCATGTTAATTTGGTGTTGAATCTTAAACCAGGCTGGTTGCCATTAGAGTGTCCCGGATCTCTCTGTTATTCTCTGAAAGCTTATAATTTGCTATCGTGGATCTCGCTATTCTTCTCTGAAAGCATTATCTACACCTGCTGAGGTTTGAACCTCAACTCTTTGCACAGCAACACTCTATCACAACCACTAAGCCACAGCCCAACTGCAATGTAATAATCTATGGTAATACCCAAGTGAATTTTTACGTGGCCTTGACTGAACATATTTCTTGAAGGTAACAGAAAACAGAGGAACCTCAAGGGTGGAAACTATTGGTTTTCTTTTTTATTATCTAGTAAAGATAAATAAATAGATTCAACACTTTGTTGGAAAAGCATATCACACTTTGATATTAAAGGGACATGTAGCTCAATGGTAAGACTAGTCTGGCTTGCTGAGGGCAGGTTCTGGGTTTGATTTCTAGCCTGTAGAACTTCTACGAAAGCCAGGTGTTGAGAATGACGGGCAATAGCTAAAAGGCTTCAACCAAATTCTGGTTGAAGGGGGTATTGGAAATCAAACACTTTCTTCAAACACAAGGGCTCTACTCCTGCCAACATTTAGACAAGGGCTCTACTCGTGCCAAAGTATGGTTGAACCAAAGTCTGGTTTGAAGGGGAGTATTGGAAATCAAACACTTTTCCTCATACACAAGAGCTCTACTCCTGCCAACATTTACACAAGGGCTCTACTCCTGCCAAAGTATGGTTGAACCAAAGTCTGGTTTGAAGGGGAGTATTGGAAATCAAACACTTTTCTTCATACACAAGAGCTCTACTCCTGCCAACATTTACACAAGGGCTCTACTCCTGCCAAAGTATGATTGAACCAAAGTCTGGTTTGAAGGGGAGTATTGGAAATCAAACACTTTTCCTCATACACAAGATCTCTACTCCTGCCAACATTTACACAAGTTACACAAGGGCTCTACTCCTGCCAACATTTTAATCAGGGCTTTCAGCAGTTCCCCATGCCAACCACTAAACCACGACTGGATTATAATATAGTCATCTCTGATATACCCAGCTAATAAGTAGGTATTCCATTCAACTAACCCAAAAGGTCAATTTTTCTCCTAGACAAATTATGTGGCCTTGCATGAACATATTTCTTGAAGGTGGCAGAAAACAGAGGAACCTCAAGGGTGGAAACTACTGGTTTTCTTTTTGCATACACTAGTAAAGTGAACATATTTCTTGAAGGTGGCAGAAATCAGAGGAACCTCAAGGGTGGAAACTACTGGTTTTCTTTTTGCATACACTAGTAAAGATAAATAGACAGATTCAACACTTTTTCGGAAGAGCAATCCACCCCCTGATATCAAAGTGGCAGGGGCATATAGCTCAGTGGTAGAGCAGGTTGGCTCAGAGGGGGCAGGTTCTGTATTTGATTTCTACACCGTAAAATTTCCAACATGGTACGAGAGCCAGGTGTTGACGCTGATTGGCAATAGCCAGAAGGCCTGAGCCAAAGTATGGCTTGAAGGGGAGTATTGTAAATAAGAATCCATGCCTGGATATTACACATGTCCTGGTTTTCATTGATATCAAACGGGTCCTGGGTTTCATTCCTAACCTGTCCAGTTGTCAACATGGTATCAGAGTCAGGTATTGCGGTGTTTTTCTAGAAAAGGAGAGCCAAGCGTTGATGCTGAATGTCTAAGAAAGAGCGTCTGTCATGAAAGAGTCATGTAGCTCAGTCGTAGAGCAATTTCAAAACAAATTGCAATGGAGTAGGACTGACGAGCATGATTATCTTGACCAACCCTACAAACCAAAACTAATTGAAAAACAAGGGAGGCACAACCAATTCACAAATATATTGTCCAGTGCTTTACCTCGATTATGTTGACAGTAAAATTCAAAAGAGTAGGAAGGGCTCGGCCTCCGACACGGGCATCTGCCTCAATGTTCAGGTGCTCAAACCGAACTTCTATCGTTGGCATTACAATCCCAACTCTGTGAAACCAAAAAATCCCGTCCATCATCGCAATTTTATGACATTCATATAATTTCACCATTGCAAAAAGCTCAAACTCGACGTCAGATCTGCTTTACCTGTCAATCCTCTCTTTGAGCTTCGTCAAGAACCGCTCGTTGTCCACTTCGGCCACCTGCAGCACTCTCTCAATGAACTTCTTGCGAGTTTCATTGGAAAGAGTGGTGACATCCACATGCTGATATCTGAAGCTCCCAGTCTCTGCAACTTCGTTTAGAACGGACTTCCTCAGCCGGTCATAAGTTGGGAGCTTCTCAAGAGCAGCCCATTTGAGGGCCTCTTCGTCGTCCTCCTCGTGTATGCTCCTTCTACTGAAAGAGCCAGAGAAGGAAGTGTCTCTTCCACTCCATGCACTGCGCCCAGATCGCCACAACCCGCCTGATTCCAAACCCACAGGCACTGCCATGACCTCGCAAACCTCCAATCCCTTCAACCAACCTAAGATGAGAGCAATGAATTCATTACCGTGGACAAATATTTGAACCTTCTCATCTACGTAGAGGCGGACAGAATGAGACAAGCAAATAGTAGATGCTCGATGCCTGATGCCTAACGTGATCTGTCCAAAATGTACGTCATGGCTATCGTAATCTCTGCAAAGTGTATGTCACAGGGATTCTAGAACAGCTATCCTAAGTCAACTAACGCAATCTGCCCTAATAAATTTGTGATCAATTAAAACTAGGACTGGCCACGAGTGCAGAAGCAAATTTGTTACAGAATTTTTTATAAACCACTACTGACATGGACTTCATAGTTCATCATCCGTGGCAGCGAGCTGATCAAGTTGAAATTGAATAGGAAGAGGGTTGAAATATAGAAATGAGTGTATGAAGCTATCTGTCCTATAGAATATTGTTAACCTTAAGAAATTAAAATCATTTTCTTTCTTTTTTTTCAGTTTTATTAAAGCCACCGTGATCAACTTATCCAGATGCATGTAGATTCGTGATCAACTTCAGATGTATGTCGATGTAAATTTCAAATTAAAATATCTAAATAGTTAAAATTGAATAAAAAACCAATTGAACTATAACTAGCACAGCCGTGAGTACTCACGGCTGGTGAAGGCCGAAAGTCTTACGGCTGGCTTATGGCTGGCTTGTTCATCCAAGGAATGACAATTGGTGATGAGCAAGTAATTTTTTAATCTTAGTTAGTAAATGTGAAAAAGTAATCACATAAACATATGCCTTTATAAATGAGTGGAAGTTAATTTATCAAAATCTCATCCATTGATTAGAGAGGACGAC
>CBVK0101294463.1:0-19639 GCA_900067695.1 Picea abies | reverse complement strand
GAATGTGGTCATTCAATGTAAGGTGGACTAGGTCCACTATATTAATAAAGACCCACTATGGTAGTTGGATGTAATAAATGTGAGAAGGCTCTCTAGAAGGTTCCTAGGAGATAGGGAGAGCTATATAAAGAAGTGTAAGCAATGTAATGAAACATACTAAAGAATATTGTGATTGTACAAGCAAGGATTGCTTGAGGAGTTTTATCTTTCTGTAAGGATTAATATATGGTGTTACCCTACCTCAAGGGTTTTCTCTATTTCTTGTGTTCATGTTATGGTGAATGGTTTATGGTTTATTCTTGGTATTATTGGAGTATATTTTTAGATATGGTATAGGTACTTAACAATTGGTATCAGAGCACTTTCCTTGGCCAAAGAAGGGAAGATTTGTTTTCTCTTTTTGCGGAATTTTTTTTAGGGAAGAAAAAGAGGGCGATGCACTTCAGGTTCAGATATAAAGTTTTATGAGATGAATTTGGAAAAAAAAATAATTGGATATTTGAATTCCTCTTAGAAAAATACCCAATTTCAAAAAAAAAAATCATCCGAAACGGAGTTCGGGAAGTAAAGTTATAAGCATTTTAAATTCAATAGTTTTTCAGGGTTTTTCCGGAAAAAACCATGATTTTCTGCCGTAACTTATTGTTCTATTTTTTGGGGTTTTTCATAGAAAGATGTATTTTACAGGAAAATGTGATGGCCCTAGTATTGAATCATTCATTAAAGAAAGAAAATCAGCATGGGAAGATACTTGGCCCCATTGGGTAGATTTCAAATTGCAAGGTGATGTTGCCATTTGGTGGAAATCGCTTGATTATAAGGAGATGATGAGACTTTCCAATGTAGAATTTGAAAAAATATTGTTATACAAGTGCTCTCATGGAGAAAACAATGATAAAGAGAGAACCAAGAGTTTATTTTCATGTGAAAAATCTATATTACAGGTTCATGGCTGTATTCATAAAGAAAATATCGTTGTTTCTATTAACTCTAGTTGCATGCAGAATTTTATCAATGTTCAGTTGGTTAATAGATTGCAAGTTCCAATAAAGAATATTCAAAGCACACATGTTGAGGGTGAAAATGTTCAAATTTTTAAAGATTTGAAGATTACCATGGATAAATATGTGTTGCATTCAGATTTTTATGCTATGGATATGGATGAAGTGGATATTGTTTTGGGATATCCTTGGATCGAATCAGTGGGTACCATTAATATTAATGTGCAAAAGAAGTTTTTAAAGTTGTGGTACAAGAAAAAGAAAATCACATTGCAGGATGTGTCTCTTAGTAAGAAAAATGGACCCATGGAGGCTAGCAAAGAAGCTATTGCCCAGTTTGAAGTTGAATCAGAGGCAGAGTCTACAGAAGGAGATGAAGCCAAACTACAATGACATAATCAGGAAGCTAAGGAGGTCATTGACTCAAAGGCACAAAATGTTGCAGATTTGAAGAAAAAAGAACAAATTCCTACAGTTTTTGTATATCGCCATCCACATCATATAGAGATGCAAAAGTCATCAAGGCAAGGGCATGTGCATGAACACATTTATGCACTAGCAGGGCACCAGACAGGAAAGATAAAGATAAAGACAGGGAAACCCCGACACGATGCAGAGAAAGATAAGGGTAAAAAGGTAGCAGATAGACATCATGTTCGACTTCCACTGGGATGGATGGATGGTCGTACTTGGTACCAGTTGGCTACATTGCTTAGTCGGTCATATTGTATGGTTTCTTCTCATGTTTCAAGGACAAAACATGTGAAGGGGGATGGAATGTAGTATACCTAGGGAGGTAATATGGGGTACCTAGGGAGGTACCCAATGGGAATGTAGTTATATGTTATTAGTGAAAGTCAATTAATATATGGGAATGTGGTCATTCAATGTAAGGTGGAATAGGTCCACTATATTAATAAAGGCCCACTATGGTAGTTGGATGTAATAAATGTGAGAAGGCTCTCTAGAAGGTTCCTAGGAGATAGGAAGAGCTATATAAAGAAGTGTAGGCAATGTAATGAAACATACTGAAGAATATTGTGATTGTGCAAGAAAGGATTGATTGAGGAGTTTTATCCTTCCTGGATGGATGGTCGTACTTGGTACCAGTTGGCTACATTTCTTAGTCGGTCATATTGTATGGTTTCTTCTAATGTTTCGAGGATGAAACATGTGAAGGGGGACGGAATGTGGTATACCTAGGGAGGTAATATGGGGTACCTAGGGAGGTACCCAATGGGAATGTAGTTA
This sequence comes from Picea abies, assembly GCA_900067695.1. Taxonomy (NCBI): domain Eukaryota; kingdom Viridiplantae; phylum Streptophyta; class Pinopsida; order Pinales; family Pinaceae; genus Picea; species Picea abies. The sequence continues at coordinate 17,387 of CBVK0101294463.1, read as the reverse complement.
TGTGTGGAAGTCATTTAATATATGGGAATGTGGTCATTCAATGTAAGGTGGACTAGGTCCACTATATTAATAAAAGTCCACTATGGTAGTTGGATGTAATAAATGTGAGAAGGCTCTCTAGAAGGTTCCTAGGAGATAGGGAGAGCTATATAAATAAGTCTAGGCAATGTAATGAAACATAGTGAAGAATATTGTGATTGTACAAGCAAGGATTGCTTGAGGAGTTTTATCCTTCCATAAGGTTTAATATATGGTGTTACCCTACCTTAAGGGTTTTGGATATTTCTTGTGTTCATTGTTATGGTGAATGGTTGATGGTTTATTCTTGGTTATTTCTGAAGTATATTTGCAGATCTGGTATAGGTACTTAACAAAGATTATTATTTCTTAGTTCCCAACAATCACAGTTTTAGGTCAGGTCTTTGCACAAAGATTCTTCTTTCTCATTTCCCAGCAATCATAGTTTCAGTCCTGGCAACAGAACCATTTTTTGGCACAGGGGCAGACCCAAGTTTCAATGCTAGAACAACGCACCAACAAAAACCTAACTAACATCCCTTTCGGTGACACCTGCGAAGCAAATGAAGTATCACCCGAGGTAGAGGCAGGGGTGGTTGCAGGACTCCAGTGTCTGCAAACTTAGCTGGGACACAGATCTATTATTGTAGTACCTTAACAGAGCACTTAGCAATTATGACCCTTTAGTATTTAACCAGTATCTACTTCACAATAAAACCCTAATCACAGAGCATCGCAGTATTCATCCAGATCTAGTATAGTCAAGCACTAAGAAAATTCACATGGGTTAGATATAGCACTTATTCACATTAATAACCACAAAGAATCAACATATCTATCTATCATTCATCTATATTAAAGCACTTAAGCAAGTAAACACATAAACACATCAATACATCGCACAAAGCATGCCAACATAGGATATACGTGGTTCACCCCCACCCTAGGGCTACGTCCACCAACTCTTCTTCTCTTTATTATATTCATTCAATCAGCTACATGCACATAGCCTTGATATCTTACTCCATAGAGGATAGGATATCTGCGCACCTCACTAGATCCTCCTTCCTTGAGTTACAACACAAAGCCTTCCACAGTCTCTTACAACTACTTGCACTTAGCTCTACAAGCCTCACACAATATGCACAACATAATTACAGTCCACACTTAGAACTTTATCACTTAGCACAACATCACACAGATGCCTACTTCCCATACACACACACACACCTCTTATATCACCTAGACATCTATTTATACTTTACAAAATAGGCCTAAACATGGGTAAACCCATGGGATGACATCCCCATACCCATTACATAATCCCAAAACCCAAAAATCCCTAAACCAAGGGTCGAGATACTACAATATCCACTTCGTCTTGCGCTCTACCTTCAACAGCCTATCGAAGTCCCAAAATGGTAAAAACTGACCAAGGTTCCTCAAAACTTGGTCAAGGAACAACACTGAATCATAACATCACTAGTTTCATGACCACGCCTTTTGAGTAAGAAAGGCCATTAAAATTAATGCTATAATTTAAAATTGATTAGTAATGATTTTATTTTCTAGGATGCACAAACTAGCTTAGGATTTAGTGCCTTGGAATAGGATTTTGTGAGTAAACTTCTCCAAGGCTATTAAATCAACATATGTGTCTGACTAAGGGAGTGGAGATATCCATTGTATAATAGATAATATCAGGAGGCTCCGCTTACACCGAAGTTAAGCATGAGGTCACGTGAGGTTGGTTGAAGGGATATCCCCCTGAAACCTTCTTAGCATCAGATATATTTCTGGGGATCTATTCATATATGGGAATCTTGCTAGTTCCCTTACCTCTATGAGAGGCAGTGCTTTCAATATTTCAGACTTTTCTACCCTACCCATATGGTGGACCTAACTTATGATTGTTCTCCTATGCATCTTTTATACCATGGTTTCTTAGTTTATTGACTTAGGTGCCACATAGGTTACTTACAGGGGCTATTTTGCAGGTACCCTGGGTCAGATAAGGGTCAGACAACACACATCCTTTATGGAGGATTACCTCTCTCGGGGGATCTGACCAACTAGTTGTTAAGCCCATGAGGGCCTTTATAAATAATTCTGATAACTTTGATCATTAGCAGGGAGTCTCAGGCCCCTCTTGGGCGAGGCATACCTACTTTAGGAAGGGATGCCCCTTTTAGCCACTTTATCATGTTTGTGTGCATATTAGACATTTGATTATTTTTGGTGTGCTCTTTGATTACTAGTTGGCCTTAAGGTTTGTTTTTTGTATCTTTAGTCTTAAGTCATTATGGAGTCAGACCATATTCCCCGTCGGTCTTGCCTTTTGTTATAGATACCACTATATTTCAATTCTTTTCCTTCTAAAAGGTGTAGAGTTATTAAGTGTAGTACACACACCTCCACTTATTAGACTTGTGATTCTACAAGGATGAGTACTGAATTGAGTCATCAAAATACTGGGAGCCCCTCGATTCCCACACCTACTATAGTTAATGGCACCCCTTCAACTCCTGCCACCACAATGGTTGTATTGTCGGAGGCACCTATCATCACTATTGCCCATTCTATAGTGATTTCTCAACCTATTTCCACGAACCCATTTGGGTCTCTTGGTCACTTACCGAGATATAATGTTCAGTCCATCCCGATGGCCTCTAGTACTTCTTCCTATGGTATGCCGAATTTTACTTCACATTTCTCAAACTCCATACTAGCCGTTGGCCCTAATGCTAGAATTGGACTTGGGGGCACAACTCCTCCTTATACTCCATTCTCATTTGGTGGCTCTCAAATCCCTCAAATGACTCCTACAGTGGGAGGAATTCCTTCTTTTAACCTCGGGTCTAACCCTGTTTCTTATGGGTGGAGTAACCAACCTAGAGGACTAGCTTCTTCTCATGGTTCATCCTTTACCCTCACCTCCTCATTGTTGATTCTGAACAACACATTTGGCATAATGAATCCACCTTTATCCTCAAGATTCACACCCAGAGGAGGTCAGTTTCACACCTTGGGCAACCCCTAACACAAAGACACTCTATTTGGAGGAATTTTTTATAACCCTCATCATAATATTCCTACTGGAATGGTGCCCAACCAAAATTTTATGAATCATCCTGGAGGAGGGTCTTACAATCTTGGATAGGGCCATGGTGTTTACTAAAACCCTAGATGGGATGCGATTCCCCAAACACAATATTTCCAAGGAGATTGGGGCCAGATGTCGCAACCCCATCTCCCTTTTCTGGTGAGGCTCAAAATGCTAGACTTGTCTAAGTTGATGAACGACACTGTGTTTCATGATCCTACATGGCCCCCCATTCCCAATAATCTTCCTTCAGACATTATGAAATTCGAAGGAAAGAATGGCGAGGATCTTGGTGATCAAATTACCACCTTTCACCTATGGTTCTCTTCGAATTCCCTTAATGACAATTCCATTCAGTTAAGATTGTTTCAACACACCCTCATAAGGGTTTCCACAAAATGGTATATCGAGCTACCTAGGGGGGCATATGGGACCTTTATTCAAATGGTGCTAGTCTTCCTTAACCACTTCTAATTGTCAAATCATTACAATGTTGGCATGGAAACTATGTCGACCTTATGCCAGGAAAAAGCCACTCATATATCGGATCACATCCAGGAGTGGCGTAGACGAAAGATTTTGATCAAGACGTGCACACCCTGTATTTTCTGTTAGAATGGTTCCTTAAGTGTTTACAACCTCCTATTTCAATGTATGTTGCTACATCTAGGGTTACATCTGAGGAAGAAGAAATATTCAAAGCCCGGCAATTATATCTTATATACGCTCAGTATGGATGTTATACAAGTTTCTTCCTGATGCACTGAGGTCAAACTGTGACCCTAGACAAAAGCCCAGACCTCATGACGATGGCATTGTAGGATCTGCCAATTTGAAATCCACAGACTTGGTGACAAGCCATTTGAAAGAGTTGTCTCTAAACCAGTATACAGGAGGGCCAACTTCCTCTGTGTCTTCCAATCCCACTCAGTCAACGGATGTACATTCCATGCAATCGTCGACTGGCCCAAATGGTAGCCAACAACCATGTGGGAATAAGAATAAAGGATGTAATAATAATTGTAAGGGTGGGAAGAATAATAGTAAACCCAAGGACAATGGTAATAATGAGAGGACAAATAATAATGCTAGTGAGGGCAAGAAAGAAAGGCGTAAGGTGAAATTTCCCTGTAATATTTGTACATACAATCATATTACTCATTTATGCCCCAAACTTGTAGAAGTTGTGAGGTTCTTATCTCTATCGCCCGTTGTGCCAACGAATCCTTTTCCACATAACCATCACATGGCCGCGAGCTCCTCAAAAGCCGAAAATGTGACCGATTGAATTCAAAACCCACCGTCACAAGATGGTGACCATTTTTGTATCAATATGGTCAATTCGCATGTTAATGTAGCCACCTAATCTCGCGATTACAATTCTTCTCAAACTGTACCTAGTCTAGAATCTCCTCCTCCTCCGAAGATGCCTTTGCATATAAAAAAAAAAGAGCCACCACCTTGTATTCTAAAAGGAGTACTCAAGCGCTATACCCACAATCCAAATGCTAGATCCACCCAGAATTACTCTATTGTTGAGGACCTGGGTCAAATCCCTTGTGCGATGTCAGCCCTAGAGGTACTCTAGACGTGTCCTTCATAGAGGAATGCCTTGTTATCTATGTTAGGAGCTCTAGACCCCAGTGGATCGAAAGTTATCAAGTTTGATGTCATAAATGTGAAGCCTCGCTTTCCTTACCATGTGGAATTCCAAATCCATGTGGTTTATTCAAAGTATACCATCAACCGTGTGGTTGTTAATGAAGGAGATGCAATGTCTGTGATGTCCCTGATCTGTTGGAAAGCTCTTGTCTCTCCGAATCTCTCTCAATATTTGACCATGTTGATTGCTTTTGACAGTCATTCTTTTCACTCTCACAGTATTCTTCCTTCCTTTCTGGTCAAGTTAGGAGGGAAGATGGTAGAGGTGGATGTCGAGGTGGTTTATGTGCCCCTTGATTATAAATTGTTACTAGGACACAATTGGAATTATGCTATGACTGTTGTCGTATCATTTGTATTCTGGACTCTTTTTTTCCCTCATGATGGGAAGACCATGATGGTTGACCATTTATACTTTGCATATGCTATCCCCAGTGCATTTGTTGGATCGTCGATCCCCATGGTCGAAAATTCTTAGCCGACAACTGTGAATATCAGTGTCAGAATGTATTTATCCCTTATGGGTACCTTCGACTTCATGGCACTGAGTCACAATGTTTACACCATGCCCAGTAGGCCCTCTTCGTCAGAGAGGTCTGTTCCTTTCTGCACTTCCTATTTTAATGATCCTTGGACCCTACCTTCCTTGAATTTATCTTGTAAATTTTAGTCGCATGTTGTAATGTCCATGCCACTATTGGCAATGAAGATAGTGTATCAAGTTTTTCTTGACTCTTCCGTTGATCTAGATCCTATTACCTCGCCGACGTATGAGGAGGATTTTGTTCTTAAGCCTGTGTTGGCCACTTTGTCATCTTGTTCACATGACTTCCTTGATGAGAATTTACCCTTAGATGAAGCTATCATTGAATCCATGAATGGTTCTGACAAACCTTGGGATGGCATGCATCATCGCTCTTATTTTCTCCCAGAGCTTTCTACAATCGAACAAGGTGACTTTCGATATACATTGAGCGAGATAGTCAGTCATGTCGTAGTTCCACTTGATATGCACAACATTTATGCCGAAGGAAATATGGCGAGTATCTCTCCTACCGTCATGATCAATATCTCTCCTAACCCTGGAAAGATTGAAAATGTACACATCAGTGTGGATTGTGTGCTAGAAGAAATCATGATCTACACTGAGCTCTTGAAGGAATTATGAGATGTATTTTCTTGGTCATTTGAAGAGATGCCAAGAATCGACCATCGAATTGTCCATCGTGAGATTAAAACTTATCCAGATGCTAAACCTATTTGACAACGTCTTAGAGATATCAATCCCCGGAAGGCCCCTACTATTAATGCAGAGGTAGAGAAATTTCTTAATGTTGGCTTCATCTAGCCGGTTCCCTTGAATGAATGGGTATCCAATCCTATTCTTGTGAATAAGAAGCAAGGAACCATCCATGTATGCATGGAATTTTGTGACCTAAACAAAGCATGTCCTAAATACAATGTCCCGACACCTTTCATCGATCAGATTCTTGACAAGTGTGCGGGAAGCAAAGTTTTTTCTTTCATGGATGAGTTTTCAGGTTATAACCAAATTAAAATTAAACCCGAGGATCAACAAAAAATGGAATTTATTTGTCCTTGGGGTACCTTCGCATATCGGAAGATGCCTTTCGGCCTTAAAAATGTTGAAAGAACCTTCCAACATGGTATGACCTTTTCATTCCATGATCTTAAGCATATAGTCGAAGCTTATCTTGATGATCTTGCTTCTCACTCATGTAAGAGAGTGGATCACCCTAAGCACCTTCAACTAGTTTTTGAAAGATGTTGTCATTATAGAATCTGGTTGAACCCTCATAAATGCATCTTTTGCGTTAGGTATGGACATATTCTTGGATTTTTAGTCTCTGAGACCGAGATCATGGTAGATTTGTTAAAGGTTGAGGAAATATTTTTATTGCCTCCCCTGTGCACCATTTGAAAACTTCAAGGTTTACAGGGGAAAGACTAATTTTTACGTCCATTTATAGTAAAACATGCCAATATTACTAAGGTTTTCATGCGTATTTTGAAGAAGGACTCCCGTTTTCTCTAGGATGAGCGCGCCTAGGAATCCTTTGATGCTTTGGATAAATCCTTGGTATCAATGCCTCTGCTGAAGTCTCCTCACTACAGTAGGTATTACATGATTTATGTCACCATGTCTGAGGAGACAAATGGTATGGTTTTGGCTTAGGGGGATGATAAGCTACGTGAGCACATAATCTACTATATTATTTTAAACTTAGTCGGTCCTGAGCTCAAATATTCTCATGTTGAAAAGATAGCTTTGGATGTCATTCACGCAGTCCAACGATCACGCCATTATATATTTCTTTGAAAGACTACTATGGTTTCCGATGTCAATCCATTTCAATACGTCCTTAGTAGGTGTATCATAGGGGGGAAATAGAATAAATGGATTGTCATTTTACAAGAATTCAATCTCGATTTCACTTCTGCGAAATCCAAGAAATCACTAGTCTTTGCAAAGTTAATATCCGACTTCCCACGATTGGACAAGGATGTTATTCATGTCGATTCTTTTGCGGATGAACACATTTTCCTTGTCTCTTCATCTTACCCCTGGTATGGAGACATTTTTCTCTATCTTCAAACTTTGAATTTCCCTTAGGATCTCTCGCGAGATGACCAATGGTGTGTACGATACCAAGCAAAGAATTACATTATCGTCAGAGACACTCTGTATCATCGAGGAATAGACAATATCATGCATTGTTGTTTAACTCATGAAGAAGTCGAGTCAGTTCTAAATGATTTCCATAGTGGGGCTTATGGTGGTCATCTATCTGGGCTTGCAACAACCCTGAAAATTTTGCGAGTCGGTTATTTATAGCCATCTATATTTAAAGATTGCATTGAAGCGGTTAAGAAGTGTCACCCGTACCATTTGTTCACTCGGGAAATGCGCTTTCACCCATCCCATCTCCATCCAGTCATTATCGTCAGTCCCTTCACTAATTGGGGGGTGGACTTTGTGGATTGCAACCCAACTTGGCTGGGGGGAATCAACACATTATCATGTCCATAGACTACTTTACTAAGTGGTTCAAGTCCATGCCTACATTTAAATCCGATGGGAATATTGTCACCTTATTCATTTTCAATCAAATTATCACCAGGTTCGGTATCCCGATTGAGATTATCATTGATCATGGCAGTCACTTTCAGAAGGAAATGATGGAAGAGCCAGCATCCAAGATGGGGTTTAACCATGGTCATTCTTCCACTTACTACCCCCAAGAAAATGGATAGGTAGAGGTCGTCAACAAGTCTCTCAATACCATTTTGCAGAAAATTGTCAGCCAGAACAAATCTGACTGGCATATTATGTTATATCTCGCACTCGGGGCATACCAAACCTCAGTCAAGACTACCACCATTTTTTCTCCTTTCCAGTTAGTACACAGTGTGGATTCGATCTTACCTATTGAATGTGAAAACCCTTCTATTGGATTGGCATTCATTCTCCTCCCTGACACTTCCGATCTCGAGCGACGCCTCATACACCTAGAGAGCCTTGACGAGCAGCGTTAAGACGCCTCTAGGACTATCGAAGTGAATAAAATATGTTTCAAGGTCCAATACGATAAGTATTTTTTTCCTCAGTTGTACATTGAGGGTGACTTGGTCCTTTTATATGATCAATCCAAAGAACTATTGGGGGAAGGCAAGTTCACACCCATGTGGCACAGTCCCTATATTGTGTGATGTGTCTTAGAAAAAGGAGCATGTGAGTTAGAATATTATGAAGGGAACATGTTGGCCAAGCCCAGGAATGGGCTCTACTTGAAAATAGATTACACTTGTGCCCCAATCTTGGGCATAAATCTTTGTATACTAATGTAATTTAGTGTATATATATTTTCCCTTTATTTTTTGTCTTCATCTTTCTTGTCGCGTTTTCCCTTGGTTGGAAGATGTCAACAGAGTCTTCGGTCTACTTAGGATTCACAGATGGATCCAATCATCATACACAGAACTTGGCTTCCATCGCTTGGGTGGTTTACTCACCCGAGGGTCTACTAGTGTCTTTAGGTGGTGTATGCCTAGGGCCATCCATGAATAATGTGGCCGAATATAGCGTCATTATAGAACTTTTGCGCGATGCCATTTTACATGGTATTTACTCTTTGGAGGTTCTCCTAGATTCCCAAATAGTAGTATGTCAATTGAACAATAGTTATTGTGTACGCGATCCTAAGTTACTCTGATGATTCCTTTGGGTAAGCCTTTTAGAATGACAATTTGATTTTATTACTTATCATCACATTCCTAGGATTTCTAATTATGTATCTGATGCTTATGCTAATTTCAATTTAGATTGGCATTTTTCACACAACTAAAGAAAAGAAAACAATCTCATGAATCTACACATTGTAATATGAGTAAAGCCGAAGAACCATGTTTTATATATATTTCAAAAAATATGATATTTATAGTACAAAATTGGGGCCAACACCTTCAATACACATATACAACTGATAATACAAAATCCATGACATCTACACTTGTGGCACCAAATGTGTGTCATGATAACAAACTATGGCATTTGTGAGATGTTGAAAGAGTCGCACCCAAGCTCTGGGCATGCCAACCACTTGCCACTTTATGGCCTCCGACAGATCCTCTATGTGACCCATCGGAATTCTATGTGACAAATGAGATATGTTTCCCTGCATGTTTTGAAGGATTTTCTCTACTTCTCCTCCTGCTACCTCATCTCCCCAGTGCCTCCGATGATGTCGTGGAAGATTGTCTGGCCGTCAAGGACCTACATCTGGATCACATAAGTGTCTAGTTAGTACTTAAATGTCATCCAAAAATATTTTTGTTTTACTATACAAAAATAATAAAAAATGAAATATTTAAAAACTTTGGCATACCTATGTCCTTGTAGGTGGTCCCTAGTGGCAATGGAATGTCAAGGTCCCCTCTGAAGTTGATCCTTACATAGGGGTAGTCATCCAGAGCAATGACCTGTCATCTCCACTAGTAAAAGAAATAATCATTGTAGGGTGTTGGCACCCTACCTCCCCCGTGTCATCTCATCACCTCGGTCCACCATGCCATGGCTGGATCGCAAGGTCCTGGAGGAGTGATCTCAACTCTAGGTCCCAAACCTGGAACCTGCTCGAAGAAAAATCTACACAAGATGGATGAAAACCTAAAGTTCCTCTTGTCACCATGTTTGTATTATGTCAACTGGCTCTTCATACTATCCAATAGCGAGGTGCACCAATCATACACCGTGGGTCTCAAAAATTCTACGAAGTAGAACATAAGCGGCCTTGATGCCTAGTGCAATGAATTCGATCTTGTGATCCAAGTCAAAATGAGGACAACAATATTGAGGCTTAGATTTTTTATCGCTCAGATGGGGAGTTGAATCCCGACCTTCTTGGTCCCTACTATATAGTGAGCATCTATGTACTCTTCTATCTTCATACTGCTCCCAACTCCATGGGCTTTGATTTTCACCACCTCACCTCGACGCGACAACCAATTCAAGAAATATATATCCTCGAATTCAATCCTTAATGGTTTCGCATCAAGGTTGAATCTCTCTTTATAGATCTCAGTAATCCATGAGCAATTGTAGCAACCTGACTTGGGTTTGCATCCCTTTGAGTGCCCCAAACTTGTACAACCCACATATTTTCAAGGCCATTTGATCTCTTTCCACAGAAGAACCTACCTCCTTGTGTTCCCTTTCCCTCCATTATAACACCATCGTGCCAGAGAAACATCATTTTTTGACTTAACAACCATAAAAAACTTGTTTACGGACATATATGTGGGTTGCAACATTCACAGTCATGTATAGGGTTGAGTATACGTAGTATTTATTTTACACAGTCGTGTATAACCTCACGTATATGCAACCTAATGAAGGGCATCCCGTGTACACCTAAATACCTAATTTGCACCTTAAATAACTAAAAATTTGAAACCTAAATACAAAATGCAATCCACTAGAAAGCAAGAGGGGAAGAAAAATTACCTGGTCTATACGGTCTCTGATTCCATCACTCGTCACTTCTGCAATCACCAGTTGAATATCGTAAGTAATTTGGTCTAAAATTCACTATTTGGGTAAAAACGTCAAATGACATAGTAAAATTTGGTTTTTGTTACTATTTATAGTATTTTTTACCCACTTTACATAGTTTTGGATTGTATTTTCTCCTAATGGACTAATTCAACAATGGATTGAGTTTTATCTAGGGATTCTTCCAGTTGTTAGCATTATGTTGGTCTTCCATAACTATGGACATGTATTTTCACTACCCAGCATATAGGATAGGTGTCCATTCCATCATGCACACTTCCATTGTCCTATAATTGTCACTCACATGCCTTAGGTACAAGCCCATTTGTTAGCGACACATAACCCTCCATCTGCTATAAGACATGTCGTTATCAAATGGTAGAGACTTACCAAACATGGGTACCCTAGTTAAATCCTCTGCTCCATTTGGTTCCCATGCACAGAGTTTTTCTGTAGGACAAGGAGTTCCTTATAGATAATACATGACTTTTATGTTGCACCTCATTTCTCATTCATAAACATGCTAACCTATTCCTAGAGGACTCCCAACTGATTTTTATTTAATCTCTTTTCTGACTCATTTTCAAAAAGTAAAAAGATTTCCAAGTGAAAATGTCTCTTTCACACTCATAAATTGGATACGAAAGGAGTCTATTTGGTACAATTTTATCCCTTTTTCACACCAAGTAGACTAAGATTACGAAAAAGGACACTTTTTGGTGTTAAGTTGTGATTGCATCTCATGCCCTTTATTGCAATATTGCACCTATTGTCGATTCTCTCTTTGCGTTATAAATTTTTTTCCTCGACATTTTTGCATCCTCAACCAAGCAGAGCCTAGTTTATATCCTTTTCAAGTTGACACCCTATACCCAGGAGGGAACATTCCCCCGAGTGTCCATCTCCCGCATGCACCTCCTTGCATTGAGCATAGGTATGTTCCACTGCTGGAGCTAGTTTTTCTTACTCGCGACACTCGTTTCCTCCTCTGTATAATAGCATTCATTTGACTATTAAAACAAAAAGACGGGCAGGAAGGGATTATTATATTATATTGGCAGCAGTCATGTCACCTTTGAACAGAGCACAAATTTATTGAGTCCACTTGTTATCATAATTTTGGGTTTAGCATGGCCTTAGAAAGATGAGCTCATTACAAAGAGATTACTCCCCCAACTGGTTACTCTTCCAGTCTCTATGAAGAACTTGATTGATGCCTCCTGCATATCATGGTTTCATCATTGAGTCTATGTTGCCAGAGTCTTCCAATATGTATCATTATCTTATTCAAAGGATGTCTATCAACCTATTTCGGCCATTGCTCAAAACTCTTGACTTTCCATGTCATCCATACCCTCATTTTGTCTTAGAATCACATGAATTTGTACTCCTATTACGCACCCTAGTCCTACTTTCCTCATTGGTAGGTAAACTTGAACCCAGCAGTCGACATTTCATCCTTGGTCATTGACTGGGTGGTTTCCCTTGTGTTCAATGGAAATGGATCTATTCACACATTGGGATTTGTGCAGTGTATTGGATTCCATTAGCCTTATTGGTGGTTTCCTCACTTTTTTTATAATTTTTCCTCATTGGCTTCTATTCATAGGGTATTTTTTGTGCACCGCTTGCACTTGGCACACGTGAACGACACACAGGGTCGTTGGTTTGTGAGCATGTTCTTCGTTCAATTTCCTCCAAATAATCAAGCTCCTGCTTTGTACCTCGTGTTGAATGATGAGAGATTCCTTAATGCTCTCCTTTCAGTGGGTCTCCTTCCATCAATTTCATCTTATATATTCTAGAAACAAGACCTATATTCCTATGAGTACCTAGAGGCTTGCAGTCATTAGTGGTAGGTTCTCTCACCATCGACAATTGGAAATACATCAATGTCTCCTGATTGATGGATTATTCAAGTGTTCGACCCCAACTCCTTTATTCACACTTGTAAGAATGTACTCAGTGCCTTGATACCTACGTTCATCATTGGTAGGTTTTATCGCGTTGGTTAACAATATACCTCAATGACCGGTAATCAAATGAAGTCTCATTGTGTTTGAACTCAACTCCTTTATTCACACGATGTATACTTGCACCTTTGGTGGATTGTGTAGAAGACTTAAAGACATCAGTATGTAGCCACACCTTTCCTGAGTTGTTTCTACCTTTTCATTGGACCAATACCTATGTGACTTTAGTGATCATGGGAGATCAGATTGTACTCCATTGTATACAGATATCTTCAAATTTATTTTGAGACTGGTTCTATGAAATCCTTTGGCATGTAACCTCATTTGTATTTTCCTATTCATGGCCATGGATAGTTGTTTGGTATATTTTCACATGGATCTGCAATGTAATTCAAATTGGCAGCCATGTATGCAAAGTTAGTATAGATTGTAATGAGCAACTAGTTCTTCCAGTTGGGTCCCCATTACTCCACTTATGGGTTTTTATAATGTATTTCGACCATCACAGATACTCCTCTGACCTCACACATTAGGGGGCATATGTTATAGCAATATTTTCCTCACCCCATGCAATCTTGCACAAAAGGCCTTTTTCCATTTCCCTATGCAAACCTGTAATCCCTTTTTGCAAATCCCAGAGCTAAAAATACAATTTTACCACATATACGCACCTTGCTTACTATACAACATGCATATACACAGGTTGCATCACTAAATCCCTTGTACATTGGGAAATGTGCCCAAAATTAAAAAATGGTGTCAGGTTTCCATGTCACATCACGAGATCAATGATCCTTGGCCTTCCATATACTGGAAACATTCTGACTCAGCCCTTTAGTTCCACTTGAAGCCTATAAATGTGCTAAATAGGAGCTATGAAAAAGAGGAGAAAGAATTCAACTTTGAGAGCAAAGTTACTCTGGAGGAATTATTCACTTCACATTGATTCTGCATCCCTTTATCTTTTAAGTCTAAACACAATGTTCATCCCCCAAGTTCTTCCCTTATTGATTGAGAACTTCATTGTCTCTCTTATATGAACTTGCCTTTGGTGGAGGATTAAAGTGGTGGAGGCCCAGCTGGAAGTAACTTAGTTTCTCAGTTCTGAACCGTGCTAACACAGAAGTCTATAACTTATTCACTTCTGATGACCATATCTTAATAGAAATACTCTTTTCTCATCCAATTGATATCTTGAAAATATTTGAATTATTATTCCATGGGCGTATTTGTTATGAATGTTGATGGATTATGCCATTGAACGTGCTAACATTATATATTATCACCATATGCTTATGTTGCTTGGTTGTTGAGGACTAGTTGTAGGTGTGTTGCTTTGGGTCAAGTACTCAATGGTGGACTTCATTGAACGCCTGGATGAGGTAGGAATTTTATCTTGTATTGCTATCATATTTGTTTATATAGCATACTTGAGAATAGAGTTTATTTTTGCAGTCATTTTCATCTCTTGTGGTTTACCCCTAGACATGGAGAGATTTTCCTCGAAACAGATGGACTTTCATATGAAGTCAAGTTGCTCGAGTTTTATTCAGGGAATCTCACTTCAGGATATTTGAGAATTGGGAATGGATAACCCAAAGTCTCAAAGGCCAAAATAAATATGGACCATTGATCTAGGACTGATCACAACCATCAGATCTAGGAGGAGGACATGTGCCACATTAGGAGATCCACGTTAGAAAGGACATGTGGAATAATCATATGGTGACAACTGTCTAGGTCCAGTTGGAATTTTAGGTATATGTAAGTCACAAATTTAAGTGACACGTGGAAGCCACTCGGCCAATGCTGAGTCAACAGTGATATCAACAAGTTATGTCAGTCTTCCCAATATGTCCTTCATGGGATATCCAATTTCTACTACCAAAAAATACCTGAAGTGTCGAAGTCCGAAGTAAATGCTAATTGTTGATCTAATTCGAGATCAATCTCAACCGTTGATCAAATACAGTGGAAGACTGCAAATTTCAAAGTCCCGGAGTACCGAAGCTCCAAAATAAGATCCGGACCACTGAAGTTTATGGACAAGCATCTTTGATCTGGAAGTGTTGGAATATTGCAAAGTTCGGAGTCCCGTAGTACCGAAGCTCTGAAATAATATCTATACCATTGAATTTTATGGACACACGTCTTTGATCTGGAAGAGTTGGAAGACTGTAAAGGTCAAAGTCCTGAAGTGTCAAAGTTCTGAAATGAATGAGAACTATTCATCATGAAAATAAAATATCAACCATCTGATATACTTCGACCAAATGTAACTACGGAATATTGAAATATTGTAGAAGCTGGAAGCGTTGAAGTCCCGAAGTAAATAATAGTTGTCCATATCAATGTTTGATTAAGTCACAACCATTGGATTAAGCAGTGGAAGGATAAGTAAGGATCAAATCCATACCATTGATTCGATTCCAGGAATCATGCCAACCATCGGATCAACCCTTGTGAGAGGTAAATACTTTGGAGAGTTGAAACTCTAGAATATTGGATGAGAGATAAATATCCCAAAGGACGAAGTCCAAAGGACTAGGTTCCATCCCCCAGTCATGGGTTATGAACACAGAAGCCATGAGGTGTTGGGAAGAACACTTAAATAATAAGCCCGTGGTTTTGTACAGATGGTCACATGTAAATGGTTTGTAGGAAGCACCTCATATAGATTTAATTTCTGTAAAATGGCTTAAGGTCTGTAGAATAATTTGACAGATAATTAAACACCAAAACAATACAGAGAATCTGTAAAAGCTCAAATATGATTTGTTGGTGAACTAAGAATGCAACAGAAGCATGAGAATGATATATTGAGTTGATCCATGTATGTGATCAACTCATAAAGACAAAGTTCTAAATCAATATTACTTAAGTTAAATGAATAGGTGTGATGTTTCAAACAAAGGGACATATTGTTTCAAACTCATACCTATTGGAGACTATATAAACAAATAAGTATGGTGAACAAAAGAAGTAATTGAATTTGTTGAAGTATATATATTTATATATAATGGATTGAATTAAGGTTTATTCTATTAGGTTGGTGCTTGTTTACAAGTTGGGTCTTGTATGAGGATTGGATTCCTCACATCTCAGTTGGATCTGAGATCAAAAATTTGGGTCTTCTTATGAGGGTTGGATTCTGCATTTATTAGTTGGATCTGAGAACTAAAAGATGGGTATTGTAACAGAGATTTAGGTCTCTCATAATTGTTTGAAGATGAATATTGATCTTATGCATTCATTCAAGTTAAATAAATAAATAAAATATTTATTCTTTTATATATTGGTTGAGAAATTGAAATAAATATATGTTTTTCAATTAATTTATGAAAGGTGGAAAATTGTCCAAAGTTTTGTGACACTGATTCACCCCCCCTCTAAATGTCAAGTCTACAGGATTGTTTACTCAGTTTCTCATTGTTTCTCATTGTTTACTCCCTTTGTTAACATGTCTGCAGGATTCTGGCTGTGTGTATCTTTTCCAAATTCAAATGTCCATCTTCCAAAATAGATAATGTGAAATGGTACATGAGTTGTATATTCTTAGTATTCAAATGGAATGTTGATTTCTTTGCAAGATGATTGGCACTCTCACTTTCACAGTACAACCTTCTATTCTCCTGCTTCTTTCCCAATTCCTCCATAAACCTATGTAACCAAATCATTTCTTTACTAGCCTCTGTAGCAGCAACATACTCTACCTCTTTTGTTGAAAGTGCAACAACCTTTTTCAGTTTTGAAATCCAACTTACTTTTGTTCCACCTATAGTAAAAACATACCCTGTGGTTCTCCTCCTGCTATATTTATCACCTGGAATATATGAAGCAACATATCCCTGTAGAATAGTGTCTGAACCTCCAAAACATAATGCATGAGTAGAATTACCTCTCAAATACCTGAGAATCCACTTTACTGTCTCCCAATGTTATTTACATGGATTTTTCATATACATGTTCATAACTCCCACTACATGTGCAATATCTGGTATTTTGCAAACCATTGCATACATCAAGCTTCCAACTATTGATGAATAAGGGACCATGGACATGTATTCTATCTCCTCTTGTGTCTTAGGACACATTTAGTTAGTTAATTTTAAATGTCTAGCCAAAGGTGTACTAATTGGTTTTGCATTCTGAATTCTAAACCTCTCCAACACCTTCTCTATGTACTCACTCTGAGACGATGTCAATTTGCGATTTTTCTTGTCTCTTCTTATTCCTATACCAAGGTTTTTCTTTGCAGCACCCAAATCCTTCATTGCAAATGAATTAGCTAATTTCTTCTTGAGCACATTTATATCTTCCATATTAGAACCTGCAACAAGTATGTCATTTACATACAATAGAAAGATAATATAGCTTCCATTTTCTAGCCTTTTAAAATAAACACGGTGATCATAATGACATCTATTATAACCTTGTTTTGTCATAATCTTGTCAAACTTAATGTTAGTCTCTAATTTTGCTTTTGATCTAGTGTGAGAAACCTTAACCCCAAACCCTTCTTACCTGCACTTCATTATCTGCTTCCAGTTGATTTTGA
>CBVK0101294459.1:0-11517 GCA_900067695.1 Picea abies | reverse complement strand
ACATCATCAACAATATTTAAGCAAAACCTAATGGGATGAGGTGAACACTTTAAACAACCTGTAATTTGTGTCAAAAAATTGAACTACTGGCTCGATATAGAAGCGATAACCTATGCAATGTAATGATGAATTTGTTAGCCTAAACAAAAATAGTAATAAACAAATACCCTTAACATTACTCCAAAAAGTTACCTGTAATTTGTGTCAAAAAATTGAACTACCTGCCTGTTCATATTGGAGTGTGGACCAAAACATCATCAACAATATTTAGACAAAACCTAATGGGATGAGGTGAACCCTTTAAACAAGTTTTAAAATAGGTTGATTAAAAAGTGATATGTTGGCATAATATGTATAAAATCCACTCAAGATAGGTATAATGTCTATTATTAGTTAGTTTTAATGACAACTATTAAGTATTTGTAACACTACACTACCATAACAAAAAGAAAAATAGAAGTGATTTAGGATGACCAAATATTAAGAAGAACCTATCCCTAAATAAATTCCTTCTATGTAATAAGTGGGAAGTTCATCCAAATAAACTTATTAAAAAAATTATCTTCAAATTATTTTAATATTTAAAAATTAAAACATTTTAAAAGCTACATATTACAACAATATTTAATAGTTTAACATTAATAATTGAGTGGCCAATTTATCCTCAAATTATTTTAATATTTAAAAATTAAAACATTTTAAAAGCTACACATGAAATATATTGTGAAATATGATTACAACAATATTTAATAGTTTAACACTAATAAGTGAGTGGCAAGGCAACTATACAACGATATATAGTAATAAGATGGTTGTTCATGTTTAACACAATATTTAACAAGTGCCAATGGAGTGGCTATGTCAGTGCCTAAATTTTTTGTGCACATTGATGCACTGCATTAAAGCTTTGTGCACATTGATGATTGTTTTATATCTAGTGATGACCAGATTTCAATATATTGCAATTTTAATACACAATGTCGGTCACGTCATAAGTTGAATTGAATGGAATATTTTTAAATACAAATAATAATATATCCAGGCCGGCTTATGAAAAAGGCCTAAGCCATTGTAGCTTGCACACATTGGATTGATTGGTTCAACTCCCTATAGATGGGAGTTTAGCTACAGTCTTGGAAATTGGGGCTCATGTGTAACTCTTGTTAAATTTGGCATCATCGACAGTCATTCTCCAGTGAGAGGCAATATGGGCCACCCTGAGGCTAGTTAGGGAGATTTGGAGAATCAACCAATCTTGTGAGGTATTGAAGAAAGCTAGGGGGAACGCACAACCTATGTGAGTCAAACCAAAAGTCATGATGAACGAGATATTATGTAAGTCTAATGCGAAAGTCAAGGGGAACGTATAAGCTTTGTGAGCATAGACAGTCTAGTGAAAAAGTCAGGGGGAACGTATAACCTATGTGAGCATAAAAATACTAGTGCAAAATTCAGAGGGAACGTATAACCTCTGTGAGCCTAGTCAAGCCTTGTGAGCCATGAGCAAAAGTCAAGGCATCTAAAAAAAGTTAGGTTGAATATCAAATTCCTATGAGCTAGAAACAAACGATATTCCTAATATTTCAAATGATATAAATGTATTGATCTAGTGCATTGGCACGTGTAACATTATCCACCATGAAGAGAAATTTTAATTTCCTTGTAAAGAGTCAAGTTGTAACCGAAGTCTCTAGTCTAGTTCTATTTCCGAACTAAAGTGTAATGCTAAGTTGTAATTGAAGTCTCATGTCTAGTTCTATTTTCGAACTAAAGTGTAATGCCAAGTTGTAATTGAAGTCTCAAGTCTAGTTCTATTTTCAAACTAAAGTGTAATGTTGAGTTGTAACTGAAGTCTCAAGTATAGTTCTATTTTCAAACTAAAGTGTAATGCTGAGTTAAGTCAAGCATGCTTTCACACCTCTATTTCGAGACCTCTCCACTTCTCCTACATTCCTTTATAAGCAGAGGTCGACCCCTCTCTTCCTCACAATTTATATGCAAGTTAAGGGTGAAGCATATAGAGGCAACAAACAGTGTTGTGTGGGACAACATATAGAGTCATCACATCAATGATGTATATCAACATATAGAGGCAACAAACAATGTTTTGTGGGACAACAAACATAGGCAACACATCAGTGTTGTATATCATCATATAGAGGCATCAAACAATGTTGTGTAGGACAACATACAGAGGCAAGACATCAATGTTGTATATCAACACATAGAGGCGCATATATAGGCAACAAACAGTGTTGTGTAGGACAACATGCAAAGTCATTTGTTCCAGTGCTAATTAGAGGCACGTATCAGTCAATTAGAGGCAGCTTCAACAACCCATATCATAGTTGATATATCTCAGTCTTTGAAAGAAACTATGATACATATATATCAACAAGGTCTCTTAGGTCTCTGTTAGGTCAGAGTAAACTTGGAAAGCTCTTTAAGCACAGAGTTTTCATGGTGGATGTTTGTAAGTGATCTTACATTATTAATGCAATAAAGGAATATCATTTGTTGGGGTTTTCTCCCTGTACAGGTTTCCCAGGGTATATGTGTTGTTGATGTGCATGCTTACATATATACATGATTATTGCTATTCAGTTATGATTCTATATTGTTGAAATTTATTAAGCTGGAAACAAAGCATTGAAGAATTCAAAGAAATAATCCACATAAGAAATCAAGCTCAAAATTTAACAACTGTCACGAGGTGCGGATCTCGAACTAGTTGATGTGTTTTGTGATCATGATGACGACCTTGGACCAATTATATACGATGACAGTTTATAGTGTTGTTTCAACAATGGAACCATAATCATTAGCAAGATCCTCACCAGTGCCAACGTATTTCCCAATAAGTGGACCTCCCAACACCTTATTTCCTAGCAAGTGGACCTCCCAACACCTTATTCTTGTCAAAATCCAAACACCAAACAGGTGATCGCTTAGAGGGAATGTCCAACCCACTATTTATAGTGGTTTTTTAGAAGGAAAGCCATTTTTTTAACCATTAGACTAAGTCCCAATTAAAATGTTTAAGTTATTAAAAAAAATACAAAGAAATACAAATATTGATGATGCTATAGCTTAGAGGGAATGTCCAACCCACTATTTATAGTGGATTTATAGGAGGAAGGCCATGTTGTTAACCATTAGACTGAGTCTCAATTAAAATGCATAACTTATAAAAAATACAAAGAAATACAAATATTGATGATGCTTTAAGTTTAATTGAAAGATAAAAATAAATTGTCTGTCAAGGAAACAAGACGTTGAACTACACTTGGATATTTAACAAACCCACTAATTAGGTAGCATATAAAGAAAGATAATATTAAATTGAGTTATTCTCCTATGAAAAGAGTGTTTCAAATGAAAGGACATAAAATAGACATCGGACATAACCCTAAAATGCCAATAACCCTTGAAACCAGAAAGAAGATGATATTGTATAGGTGAGATATGCTTGGGGTCCTCGATGGCTTGATCACATGGGATATCATGGAAAGATAAAATAGTCTAGGGCTTCAATACTCCACCTTAATGGGCTTATACAGTTGCAAAAGTTTAGGAGGGACCGTCCATGTTGTATTTATGACGCTATGATCAATTCCAAACTAACAATTTGGGTCTAAAGAATTTAGAATGAGTAAGCAAGTGCATCATTTTTATTTCATCTAAATTGTTTTCCATGACAGCTTGTCACTATAGGACTGTATATACCTCTTGAAAATATTGAGCCATTTATCATGGCCAAAGTTGGGGAGAATGGAGATGGGATTGAAACAATAGGCTAGGGTTAAGTACCTCATAGATGAAAAGGATTAATTTCTACCAGAATGAATTGCAATTTGGTGTGGTTGATCTGGTGTTGGATTCATTGTTTTTAATAGATAACAGACAAAAGTGATATCTCAACGAGAGAAAGGAGTTGATATTGGCCATTTGATGGTTCACTGCAGTTCGAGTTAATAGTAAAGAAATCTAGATGGCCAAAAGAGAGAAGGCAAACTTGAAGAAAGATAGGCATATTCAAGGCATGTGCTCTTATGCTTTGTTATGATGGTTGAAATTGCTAAGCATGGTAGAAAGGAATATGCTCTTATATGCCTTTCTAATCTCTGTGGATACTCATGATGTTTGCTAGTAGATTAGTAAGGGATATTGCAGATTTTTTATGTGTTTTCCAGAAATTGTGATCAGAACCTGAGTTTATGATATATATTCTTTGCTTTTTGTTTGAACACTGCAACAGGTAAGAAGATTGGATACATCTATTTAAAAAACCAATGGAGGGAAGTTACAGGTTTATATACTTTCAAAAGCAGAGACGAAAATCACAATAGTGAAGGTGTTAAAAGCCTAGATCTCTACATCCAACCTAGTAGTTGTTG
Organism: Picea abies; assembly: GCA_900067695.1. Classification (NCBI taxonomy): domain Eukaryota; kingdom Viridiplantae; phylum Streptophyta; class Pinopsida; order Pinales; family Pinaceae; genus Picea; species Picea abies. The sequence goes on along the minus strand of CBVK0101294459.1, from coordinate 7,120 downwards.
TATTTAGGGTCCAGTATACATATTTACAAAGTCAATACATAGGAATGAAACCATCATATGAAACCCCAAATCAAGGCCATTATATCCTTTCATCCAGGATGAAAATTTTATTGTACCAACCTGACATAACAACTGCCACTCGCTTTTCCGGAGTCCATAAAGAGTTATTTTTTCAATGTCATCTATAGCACTGAGATGTGCACGTTTCCTTCTTTCTTACATTAAAACCCCATATTACTTCAACGTCGTCGAGGTGCATTTTGCACATGCTGAGCACTTTCTTTCCAATTTTTAATGGAATGCAAATAAAATAGCTCAAATAACTCTTGATAACGACGAGGGCAACAAGTCTGTGTTTCATGTAAGAAAACGTGTATGTGCAAATCGTCAACATGTGTTGGCTTTGATGGGAATTTGGTGTCTAGTACACTGACTCCCGAGCTTATTCGATTGCATGAATATAGTCCAAGTCAGGAGACAAGAAAACACTCAATCTTGTAGTGTAATAATTCCAATAAGACGAAGTTAGTAGCTTGTGGCTATTCAGATTGAGAAATAGGTTAATAAGGGGATGAACTTTTTTTAGGTTTTCAACAATAATTTGGTTTTCAGATTTTTTCCAGTCCACAGGATTTGGGTATGGATATTGGGTGATAGGTATAAAACTAATAGATCTTCCAAATGAATTTATAATTACCTAAAATACTTAAATCTTTTAAAATAATGATGAAAGATTAACTTTTATTATTAAGAAAAAAATTATTTATCTTTTAAATTATGTAAATATATTTTTCAGTCCACGTGAGTTCATTGTGAATCTTTTAAGTGAATTATCATTTAAAAATCATTTATCTATGGATACTTTCAGCTTGATAACAGAGAATTGGGCGGCAATATTTCAAATACGGAGTCATATGAATTTAGAAGCAGTTAGAATGGGACTAGACTATAAGGCGTCAACCACAACACATCATCCAACCCATCTATGCTTTATCCCCAATGCTGACCAACCAACCGTTGGGGACATGCATTTGGATATGCAACTAAGTTACGAGGGATTGGAGAATCCCACATTGGAATAGGAATAGACGCTCGCTAAAGCACTCATTCATGTTATTACCTTGACCTCCTTTATTCCTATATCCATCGTTCCTTCCACTTAATCAGTTGCAGGAAGATCTGTATCTTTAGTTAAATAATTAATTGTTGTTCCTATTCACTTGAATGTTGCTCTGCAGGAGCGACCTCTCCCTGATGGAGCCAAGAACCACCCCATAAGCGTTGTCATTGTGGAACATAAGATTCAGTTAGGGTTACTGCAAAGGCTAGTGTTTCTCCTTATGCCAAAGGGAATCTTACACATGCACAACTGAGTACTGTCTTGGAATCTGGGTATGTGTTTTGAAACTGGGTACTATCTTGGAATCTGGGTATGTGTTTTGAAACTGGGTACTGTCTTGGAACTCGTTAGCAGTTTCAACCTGGGTATGTGATTTGTAAATAACCTGACTTAAAGCAATCGGATATGTGGAAATCAGGCGGATATACCAAAAAAAATTGGAAATTTGATTATATATATGTAACAATAATAGTCATTCCAATTCAAATATAAAACCCTCTTGATTTTTGTTGATGCCATCGATAGTTTTATGTCAGGACCGAGGATTTAGGTTGATTGAGGTTTATATCTAAAAATGAGAGGAATGACGATCGCTCAAGCATTGCACATCGAATATTGTTGATTGTGTAACCCAACAAAGTGAGAAGCTCATCTTGTTAAGAAAGAATAGTGTAGTAAACGTAAGTTAAAATCAATCTGCTAATGTAATGTCGTGTTTTCTAACTAGAGAAGGAACATAAGAGCAATAAGAGATTCGAATTGAACTTATCCACATATGCCTTGTCCATATTCCTATGTATGTACTCCAAATATATTGATTTGTAGATCAATAAATCCAGAATCTCAAATTGTATTTGAAAATGTTATAAACAATCTGCTAACGAAATGTTTTTGATATTGTCCTTGTAGCCGCAGAAGTCGTAGAAGGAGAAAAGTATTATAAAGCCCTACTATGTAACAACTTCAACACCGGAGACTCAAAATGGATTAGAGAAAACATAAGTGTGAAACCTTGCAACTAGGTAATCGTTTTTTTTGGCATGATTCATACTTCCAATTCGGCTAAGTGGTTGCTCCAATTAGATAGTAGCGAAGTAGCAGTGTGTCTGAATTTGGATACAAAGGGCCATTAAAAAGATTTGGAAACCAAAATTAACCAATAAATAGTCCTTTCATGTGATATTTAAATGTATGCATATTGAATTTATTAACAAATTATCTGGAAAACAAGCATCATTTACAAACAAATTATCGCGGAGGGAACACATATTTGTTATGCACAAATTTCTAACTTCGCAGGTAGACAAATTGGATTGGGGATTGAACTGCAATTTCGATTTAGGTTCTATACTAAAAATGGCATTAGATGGAGTTATGAATCCATTCAACTACTATTTTACAGATGAGGAGGGGTCATATTTAGTGCTCTTTTTTGTTTATTCATGCCTTCTCTTTCTTTAACAGGGGCATCAAAAGTCACATCAGCAAAGTTTTCCAAATCTCCAGCTTTGCTTCTGGTTCTTGCATGGTTCTTGTCACTTGCAATGCAATTGAGTTCAACCTTGGGGCATAGCGCTTGCCACAAAGGTGATGCTACTTAATTTGATTTTAAAATATATATTTTTTACAAAATAAATAACATTCCTACTTGCAAATAGGTAAATATAAAGTTAACCAGTAAACAGTAAATAGGAAGCAATAGGAGAGTAAATCAGTAAATAGGAAGTAATAGGAAAGTAAATTAGTAAATAAGAAACAATAGGAAAGTAAATCAGTAAATAGGAAGCAATACTCAAATATGAAGTGTAAATCTTGACATTATGCGACTTGTCAAGCTTGAATATGGGAGGGTTGACGAGGTGTCCTATTGGGTAGATCTTTCCCTAGGTCAAGGAAATTTTCCAAGAGATCTCTCTAATCCATGTAAAGTGGGTGAGGTGGTTGGTGTCAAGACTCAATGGGCATAGGGATCATGACATACAAGAGGTCGTAGTGTCTCATTCATGGGTGCCTTTGTAGAGGGTGTGTCGTACCTTCATCTGCAATGCATTTTTTCCAAGCCCATTATTTTTCATTCTTTTATTCTTTCATAATTTTAAAGAAAGGTTGAAGGCCACTGCCCTAGCGTGGTGTCCAAATAATGGCAATGTCACCCACAAACACCTAGTGGAAATGATAAGGTTAGCTCGTGACAAGACCCCCTTTATCTCAGCCATGCAACTGAGAGCCATTATCCTGGTTTGGTGACCAAATGATGGTAATTTCATACCACTAGATATTCATGGACGTGATAGGTCGGCTCGTGATGAGACCTCCTATCATTCAACTAACCTTTTAATCATTTTAAATCACATTTCATTGTGAATTCCCCTTTACTCAAAGATAAGTGTTTCATTTCTTTCTTGGGTGATCCCTGGGAGAAGCATACAGAAGGTTCATACATAGGCTTTTATCTTTTACCCAACATCAATCCCTCTAGTCCTTCAACCCCTTCTTCCCATAGAATGAGGGACAACCCATTCTTGGTTCAATACACCCTAAAATCCCAAGAGATAAGGAAATGGGGGGGAATAGTGATGGAAAGTGGTAAGTATGGTTGGGAACGGTACGATGGATCTTCAAGGGAGTTCCTAGTAGCAAACCCATCCCCAAGGAAGACCACTTACTAGGGCATAATTTCAACCACCAAGGTGAAGAAAGGCAATAGGGAAAAAGACATAATGTCCAAGCATATATCATGAAATCTAGAGAAATCTAAGATACACCATACTCAAATGGATTAAATATTGAAATGTTGCTTACCATAATACTGACTTGTACCTAATGGAGCAAGTCCCACGGCCTTCCGGAAGCCACTTGATGTGGTGGATGCCATTTAGAAATCTGCAACCATCTGTGGTGGTGAGGAGGGTCTCCATTTGTGCAAAAGGATATTGTTGGTCATGTAGTCTCTCGGCACTTCATATCTGCAACTTGAGGGTCTCGAGACATAATCTCCTTAGTTATCCACAAAATGGGGATAACATATGACTCCTACTTGGGGACATGTGCTCATCATAGAGTGCATGAGAACTGTAGCATCTCCTAGTAGACCTGTGCCTGTCAAAAAATCAAACAAAGGGATCAAATCATCTATGGTGGTGCTATCACCCTTCATCCATATATATATATATATAAACCCCAAAATGAAAACTAATCCAGAAAAGAAAAAACTTGACATTTTGCCAAAAATTTCTAAGCTAAGCATGAAATCAATATGCAAGTAGAGAAAAATGAAAATGAAATGCATCTAAACTAGTATGATCAATCAAGATGAAAATGAAGGGGAAAGCAATATGACTTACCTACTAACCTATGGCATGGGCCCTGAGGAAGTCATGTGACCTGGACGTACAATTGGAGGAGAGATCCGTCCACTGGTAATGGCATCTTCCTCATGTCTAATGTTGCCAGATAGTACCTTTCTTTATTAGACTTCTTCTTGATGATGTAAGGGCCAAACCATGAGTTGTTGTCTTTCTGGTCATATCTAGGATTTCCCTTTCTTTTGTACCACATGAGTGCAATAAATCCTTCATTGAAATCGATGCAAGGTGTATTCTCATCATATGGAGGCTATGTGTGGACTATCTCTTTGACGATTTCTTCATGTTTCTCATCTTCTTCCCGCATAATATGGATAGACCCCAGCTCCTTCCCATGGTATTTTATAGTCTTCTTCTTATCTATCCATGGGAGAAACATCTTTATGTAATCTTCTTGTATGAAGGGTAACTCGGATGGATCATACTCAAAAACCTGTGGAGGCATACCATAGTAGCATTCACTAACATAATTGGGGCCTCTCAGATCCATCACATGTGTATCTTTATTTTCCCTGTTATGTAATATCTCATATGTTCCATCGCCCATGGGAATATATGCATGTGTAAGGTTCTTGATAAGAAAATCCTCAAAGGATGAGAACCAAGTCCTCGACAAGAGAATACCCTGATCATCTGAAAAATGTATCACCAATATGTCCATGAGGGTGCTGATATGTGGAAAATCGATCATAAATACCTCAACGTCTTCACACACCCCCAAGACCTCGACCCTTCGTGAATCAATACCACAAAAATTTCCATAAGGTCGGGTTGTCTTCAAACCAACTTGTTTCATTACCTTCAATGACATGACATTTGTTGAGGCCCCTGAATCAAGCATGCAGTTGTTCAAGCATAGGCCATTCATGCCTAATGAAAGAAAGAAAGGAGGGTTCTTGTCCCTTGGTTGATCGAAGTACATATTGTTTAAGATGATGGGAGGATCTTCCTTTTTGGTTGGCACATGTAAGACTTTCAAAACTTCTCTTTTTATAGAAGGAATCTTACACATCTCTCTCACTGGGACTGTCATATTCAGTTTTCCAAGCATGCTTGCAACATTTATATTTAACTGAATATCATCTGTAGGAGTTGGCTTAGGAAGCAACTCACATACCAAAGGTGGAGGTGGTGGAGCCATTATCTCTGGTGATGGAAGAGGAGTATCATGTTGTGAAAGAAGGGCTGGAGCTTTGTTTCTTCTGATCATCTGTCAATTTATTCAGGGCCCGGAGTCTCCCCTCCATTTCTCCTCTTCTTCTAGATTCATTGATATACTCTTAGGTAACTTGTTCCTCTTCGAAAGTGAAAATCATATCAATGAATTTCATATTGTCAAGAGAATATTCGTCTCATCAGGGGCATTCATATTCCCTTTGGGGTTCTTGGCATGGGAGGCACCAAGATTCTACATCAATTTTCCCAACAAGTTTCAAGGTATCTAAGGATTTTGCCTCCTATTGAGGTCTTGGTTTCCCACCCATGGCATCTCTCTGATGTTTGGAAAACTGTGGTCTAGGAGTTTATTGATTTCTTTCCACTATAGTCATACAACTCATAAGTTGATTCTGCACCTGAATAAAATGAGTATTTGTTTGGTCTATCTTTTGAGTTAAGAGAGAAATCAGATCAGGAGCATTATTGTTGGAAAATTTAGTCTTTACTTCTACTTTGACACGAGGGTAGTGAAAAGGTTCCACCCTTGAATCAAGGAGAATCTCTTTGATGTCAGCATTGTACTCTTTGGCTAGTGCCAATGATGTGGGATTTTTGTCTTTGAGAATGAATCAAAATTTCCCTTCAAAATCATTCATGTAAAGGAGACGAGTTGATGATGTTGTAGGACGAAAATCTGTTGGAATTTGATTGTACAACCTATCAAACCTAGAATTGAATTCATTTACCACCTCATTTTCCTTTTTCTTTATCTGATTAAACTGAGCCCCAAGTGTCCCACCATATTCTTTTGTTGACCATCTATTCTTGAAGGAGTTGGAAAAAGATTCATAATATGTGAGATGATTGTGAGGAAGTCCTATGAACCAATCCAGGGATTCTTCAGTCAATGATGAGTCAAACAATTTCATGGCCACATCTTCATGCTCAATACATGTATTGTCCATGTCCCAACCCATGACATAAATATGATCTTTAGCAGTTATCACATTGTTTCCTAGGAACTTTGGAAACCACTTGTTGACTTCCTTTGGCATTGTATTAGGGAATCCTTGAATATTGGACATGTTAAGGAGTTTGTATAAGTCCTTTTCCCAAGGGTGAGCCATTGGATCAAGAGGAAGGGTATAACGGAAAATATTTTTAACAATGGGAGGCTTGAGAGGAGGCATTATTTAGTAAACCTTAGAAGGCTTGAACCTCCCAGGGGGAAAAGGTTTGGTAAAGGAAGGGTTCTGGAAAGGTGGAGTCACCAGATGAGCTTCAAGATGAGCTCACCAAGGAATGTGGAAAGGAACATCCCTTGGGTGGAGTCGCTAGGCAAGCTAAGGGATGTTAATATTATGGTAGTTGTAGGAGGTATTTACCTCCACGTGTAAACCTGACGAGAATAGAAGACTTCAGAAAGAAAGAGAAAACCCTAATGAGTTGGCTAATAACCCTAGAAGTCTTGTCGGCT
>CBVK0101294456.1:0-10026 GCA_900067695.1 Picea abies | reverse complement strand
TGGAACAACTTCTGACCACCTCATGGATTCTCCTTTTGGTTCTAGTGGCTAGTTGAACCAAAATTGATTTCCCAAGATTGAAGGTTTTTTGTCAGATAATCCACAGTTGGTGCCATTATTGATTTCCCAAGATTACTTTTCTCCAAATGTAATCTATCCACTATTTTAGGATAAATGTAACAATGAATTGCTCCTTAATCAATTAAAATAGAATCAAACTTATTTATGATCTTACCTTCTACCTTGATCATTTTGGTTTGGTATTCTTCTTGTCGATCATCTAAGGATGCATAAATCCTTACCATGTCTTTGACTTTTGTAGCCTCTTGGATGTTGTGCACAGTCTTCACCTTGTCCTTTATATGTGGGAAATCCTTGTACAAGTGATCTTCTTTCCATCCCCAACATTGGATTGGTGGTCTTCCCCTTTTTCCCAGGGAGTCTTGTTTCTTGGAATCATCCTTAGCATATTGATCTTGATGATTTTTATCAGGCTCATTTCTATTGAAAGGAGGTTTGAATCTCTTCCTCCTCTAATCATACTTCTCCTTCTTCTTGTCCTTCCAATATTTCTACATGGAATCTCTACCCTGGCCTTGCTCATACAGGTATGTATCCTTCCTGATGTGATCATTCAAGGTATTGGGCTCATCATCCCAAATATGTTCTTTATAAAAGGAGGGAAGTCCTCTCAAAAACCTCTGTATATTTACCTTTTCATCATTTATAAACCAAACATACTTTAACAACCATAAGAAATTCTTCTCATGCTCTGCCATAGTCATGCTTCCCAACTTGAGTTCAAAGAACTCTTGCATTTTCTTGTCATAAAAATTCTTTGAGAGGTACTCCTTCTAGAAATACTTCTTTAATTGCTTCCAAGTGATCCTATTAGCATTGATATGTTCAAATTTATTTATTTTATCCCACCACATTTCATCTTTCCCATGCAAGTGGTAGGTGGAAATCCTGGCTTCCATATTTGATGAATAGTTGTGCAATTGGAAATATCTCCTAAGTCCAAGCAACCATACTTCAACACCATCTCCCCTTTCTCTTTCACCATCAAAGGATGGTGGCTTGAGCTTCCTCAAATATCCTTGCAAACTGTCCACCTCATGTCTCCTTCTTTGGTTCCTCACAGGAGACACCTTTGGACTGCTTAAGGAATAATTAGATGCATAAAACCTTCTTTCTGAGTCAAGAGGTGAGTGGTGTCTATGAGATCTTCTAGAACTTATGGAATAAACATCTCTTCCACGATCATCTCTTTTCTCATGATATCTTCCTTCTTCCTCATGCTTTGAGCCATTCTTGGCTTAAATTTGCAATTGATTTAATCTCTGCAGCCCATGATCATTTATCTAAATTTTCTCTCTCATCAGCCTCTCATTGTCTACCTTGTAGCTCAGTACTTCTATTTTCAGAATCTTCATAGTTTCTATCAATGTTTCTTTCTCCCCTTGGCCCTTGCATCCATTGGATTATGTTTCTACATTTCCAATTCTGGTATTCTAACCTTATACCTATTTATCATGGTTGGAGGCCCCCTCACCTTCTTCCTTTTATTCAATACACATTCTGAGCTTATGTGTGTAAATCCCTTAATTCTGCAAAATGTGCAAGTGACCATTTTGTTATAATTAAGCATATGATAAAAAAAATTGTCAATAATTCTATAGATCCTTTCAAATAGTGAAGAATGTATATAAATAACACTTCCATGTTATCCATGGTTTGATACAGAAATCAATTTTACACTGACACTTCCTTCAAACCATTTCCCAAGTGACCACAGATCCAAACCGCAGGCCAAATCCTTCTTGGCACTTTTATGTGTTAAAAACACTATATCGGAGATCATATGGTTGAGAATTCGATCGAGGGTTGAGATCGAAGGTTAACAGGAACTCCCAAACTCTAGGATTTGGGATTTCCAGACTGTCCACCCTCTCAACTCTTCTGAAGTGCCAAGACTCTGGACTGCAGAATCTGTTTCCACGTATCATGTCCCGATTTACGCTTAGGATTTCCTTCGCAGATCCGGGCATCGGGGCTTCCCCAAGCACCTTTCCACAGATCTCAAGGACTGTTGAAATTAAAGGTCCTCTCCTTCCTCCATGTATCACCTCCTGATCAATGGTGGAGATTAACTCCGGCCTTCGGAAGTTCTCGACCCAAGCAACTTGCAACTCAAAATCTCTAGAGTACCAAGTCTCCGGACCTTGGGATCTTGCACCACATGTCTCCTATAATAAAGGGATAATATGAACTCTGGCCTTTAGGCCCTTGGGATTCGTCGACCCCAGTGATTATGCCTTGAATCCTCTAGAGTGCCAAGTCTTCAGACTATGGGATATACTCACATGTGGAAAAAAATAAGGTACATACACGTGGCCCTATCTGATGGCGACACGTATCATATAATAACTGGAAAAAAGAGTCATTTTAAAACATGAAACATGGTGACATGTGGCAATCTTCAAGTATTTCCATGTCACACTAGGTGACGTCAGTAGGCCACGTCACCCCAGTGCCTCACTCCTTCGTTACTTCAAAACTTTGAGAATTTTATCCCTTTGTTTTTAGGATAAGTAATTGCACGAGTTTTGTCTAAGTACGAGTTGCACAAGCTTCAGAAGAAGCTGGACAACATAGCAAGAAAAAGCAATAGAAATTAGTTGCGAAAAGGATAGCGCAACGCCAGCTAAGCAAAAGTGGTTGCAATAGAACAAGAAAGTGTGCAAGCTGAGACAGAAGACACAACCTATCTTATATATAGGGATGAACACAAATTGTAAGGGGTTCGTTATTTCATTGTTGAGTAGCTCGGTTGGTGTTATTGTCTGATATTTCCCTCTCTACAGGGTTGTTGTCAGTCGAGTCAAGAAAAGGTTTGAGTTTGTAATGTAATATGTACACCTTTTGAGATGTAGAGCTCTGTGAAATGAGTCTAGATTCAAGAGTATGTAATAGAGCACTACTGTATGGTTCCGAGATTGTAAATGAAGGAAGATTCTAAAGATAATACAAAGAAGGATATATATTTTCAAAATATTCTATGTCTTCTTGTTTTTTACTCCTGCACTACAATACTTATTTATGGTTTATAAGTTCCTCATGATGGTTCTCTGCTTAAATGATTTTTTGTAACATAAGTAGGTTCGATTATTGCACACATAATATTAAAATATGTTTGATATCTAGATGCCTTATGCAAGGCCAGGATGAGTCTTGGAGGTTCTTTGAATCCTCCTAAGTCTTTTCCTTACCCTTCCCTATCTAATTGTCTTAGCAACACCTTGGGTGAGACTTCTTCTCTTTGGAGGAGATGAAAATGCCAGCGCTCTAGGAGACTTCTTCTCTTTGGAGGAGATGAAAATGCCAGCGCTCTAGACTACATGGTACCCTTTTGTTGGTAACCTAAGAAGGATCCTAGTCTGATCAAACTTGCACCAAAAAAATGGTTTTGTTGCCGGGACCTGCGTTAAAAGGGAACCTGTAGGGAGGATGCTTCCGCAGATTCATAGATCTAGTATTGACCAATGGTGGGAAATAAATTGTGACGCCTTCATATGGAAAGAAGCAAAATTGAGGGGAAAATCGGTGGAAGATACTCGTGAAGTTGTCTTTTACTCAAAGCGATCGAGCGACCAGTATGAGATATTCTAGGTTCAATTCCCATAAGAACTTTTCCACTCGATAGAGAGACTTCAAGAAGTTCCAGAGTTCCAAGAATGAGTCAAGAGGATTTGTTCTTGGGACATCAAAAACCTAGTAACACTTCATAGGCTGGATTTTCTAGTCATGCGAGCAGTTGATTTCTGGGTCAATACTACATTAGAGGAATATATTATCGATTTTTCAACTGATAAGCACAAATATTTTTCTTGCACAGAGGAGGTTTTCAAGAAAGGCGCAAGGGGAAGATTGTTGAGAGAAATATCATTGTGGATTAAAGTTTTCTTGATGGAAGAGGGGATGTTGACTATGTCCTTGACTGAGATGGTAGTGTAAACACCCTTGCTTGGGGTAGGGCGAGGTTGGGGTAGATTCATGGCCTAAGAGAGGGGATGGATTATTTGAAAAATGGGGGGAAAACAACAAGAAATGGGCTCAAGAGATGAGGGAGACCTATAGAGATCCACCATAGTTGAGAAGTGGTGGTGCGGCAAGATCAAGAAAGAAACAAGACAATCCGAGAAGTTGCGGAAGGAAGTCAGACTAGGAGAAGTATAGGAAAGATAGATGGAAGATTTGTGGAAGATGAGAAGATAGGAAAGAATAGCTAGTCAAAGATTAAGTGAGAAAGAAGATCGGAGAGAAAGAAACCCCTAGGAGGTTGGACAAGAAGGAGAAGGTGTAGACCTAAGAGAGAGGGAAGCTGACATGAATCTTGAAGAAGAAAGAGAAGATTCAACCCCATTGACAGGAGAGATCGGGAATCCAAATGAAGAAACCATTCTAGTGGAAGAAAAAGAGATCCCCCATATCAAAGAAAACTATCCTAAATCCAGTGGTGCCAACCCTGAATCGCCCATACCCCAAGTGTCTTCAATAAAATTGGTAAGTTCGATACTACCTTCTCATGCTAGTTCTGTTCCAATACAATTAGTTAGTCAGTTACAACCATGAAGTGCAAGTACATGGAGGATATTGGGATCCCATGGTATATCGCAAGAAGGACCATTAGGATTCATTTTGATAAGAGAAACAAGATCAACAATGGCTGGCCATGTGGGAAGTTCGATTGCCCGATACGCAGAATTTTGGGGTAAGGGAGATGAATATCTTGAGCAACACTGGTTCTTGTGTGAAGCAATCTGGAGATCTAGAGGGACTCCGGATGTGAATAAGTTGCTTGAGTTACAGACTACATTGAGAGGTCACGCTCTCAAGTGGTACATGAATATCATTGAGCCAGGAGTGCCAGGAATGCAAGGTCAAGTGTTCACACTTGGCCAAGTACAAACAAGGTTCATAGCAGAGTTCAAAATACCTCAGTCAAAACAAAAGGATTTTTATGAGTTGCGCAAGATCCAACAAAGGGAAGGTGAATTAGCCTGGAAATATATTCAGAAGTTTAAATATGCTATAGGGAGGTTAGCACATCCAATCCATGAGGAACATCAAAGGGAACATCCAATCCATGAGGAACATCAAAGGGAATGGTACATTCAGGGATTTCTACCTTTGACTAAGATTCCGCTAACGCAACAATGGATAGCCACAATAACAGATGCCTTGGAACAATTGATGAATATTGAATACATGGCAGGATACCCTAGGATCCTTAGAGTGACTAGACCTTAAGCAGATGTGAACTTGGCGCAACTACAAGGGAAAATATAAACGCTGACAAAAAATATTCAAGAGATCATGATACCTAGACCAGGACGAACATAGGTCTAGTGCATCAGATGCTATACAGAAGGACATCTGGTGAAAAAATGTCCACGAATGAGGGGAACAACACCTCCTCAGAATCTGATGGGACCCCCACTAGGACCCACGGGAGGAGTTGTGCAAGTGACTACGAACTTACCATTCCATAACCCCACTCCATATCATGCCTTTCCAGGGAGCCAAGAAACACAAACAATTGAGTATTGTGAAATCTGTCGAATCCATGGGCATGGGCCAAGACAGTTCCCCATTATGTAGAAATATTTGACAATACAAAATACATTACATTGTGAGTTCTGTGCATCTACCATGCGTAATACCAATCAATGTAGAGCGTTGGATGCACTTGCAGATAGGTTGGACCAAACAACATCCAAGGTGAATGAAAACCCTTGGAGGAGGTGGAGATGGAGGATATTTCATAGGGGGAAGAAATGGGGGAAGAGGGCCAAGAAGATGTTACCACTATGATGAGCAAGGTCACTTGTCTAGAGACTACCCTCATCCAAGGTGGCCATGGTGCTCTCACTGTAGAACAAATGGGCATGCAACTGAAGACTACCCAAAATTAATTTCAAAATGGGAAGATAGGGTACGTCAACAAGGATCTAACCTCATCAGTTCAAAAATTAAGAGAGTTATTAAGGGACAATTTACCAACCTCAATATCGTTACTCAAGGAGGAGTGAGGAAAAGAGTTAATGTTGATACTCGACCCCAGATTCATAAAGGAGCACCTAAAGAAGATAGGTATGACCCTCTAAAATATAAGTTGTTCTTTAAAGATGTCATAGAAGTATTTCAGAATATTCCTAACCCTGAGATGTGAGAGAAAATCCCTCGGCCTGTTGGTTATCCTAAGATTGTGCAAATCCCTACTTCACCCCCTACACCTAGAAATCCTGTATTTATACCAAAAAAACCTGAGAAACCTCAAAATATAGTCAACCTTTGGTTTCAATTATTTTCTGACATTCTCGGAAATGACCAATTAATAGATAAGTTGTGCAATGCTCTATACCTAGTCCTAGGGAATGAAGAACCCATAGAAGCATGAATAAGGGATAATCTTCCTGAGAAAAGTACTCAGAGAGTGTAGAGAAGAAAAGTATGAACAAGAAAAGAATTCATACTAGTAGCCCAGTTAGAATAATTTGAGATTAAGGATGTCATCTTGGATATGGGATCTGATGTGAACATTTTGCCTAAGAAGACCTGGGAAGCCTTAGGAAAACCTAGGCTGACATATTCCAGCCTTAGGAAAACCTAGGCTGACATATTCCCCAATTCAGTTAATAATGGCCAATCAATATTGTATATTCCCCATAGGAATACTGGAGAATGTGGAAATAAATGTTGAAGGCGTAAAGACAATGGCTGACTTTGAAGTGATTGAGATAATGGGAGACAATGACCCTTACCCTGTACTACTTGGGATTGATTGTGCACATGACAACTATGCATTAATTGACTTAAAGAAAGATACCGTGACCTTTGAGGCTGATGGAATCAAGGCAGTTCAACCCTTCGATCCATATATAGGACCCATATATACAAAGCCAATAGAAAATAATATGGAGGGAGAAGACATGGACCAATTGTACATTGTAACAATAGGAACAAGAGATAATTATATAAATCTTATTGCTGATGGATCAATAAGTTGGATAAGCATACAGTCAACAGACAAAGATTCAGAATTGGATTTTGACAGTTGGAAACAAGGTTCGTACGAAGGTTTCTCAAGAATATGCACAACTGTCAGAGAAACTAGATGGGTTGGGACCAAAGTTAGAGAACCTACAGTATATTACGGTACCTTACGAATCAATGGTTTTCTACTCAACATGGAAGAAAATGTAGTAGAGGATCAAAGAATCTCAATACTAGATGTATCTCTCCAGGACACCCCTGCCAGATGGTGGGCCAATCATAAAGCCTTACTTAGATATTGGGAGGATGTGCAGCAAGCTAGAAAGTATAGGCTTTAGAACACGGAGAAGATGGAAGAATATATGTATATGGATTTCCAATTTGCATGGTTGTTCAACGAAGAATCTGATCCTAAAGTGCATATCAAATAGTGCGTGACAATATGGAAAGATGTGAAAATACCTTCTCGATTCTGGGTTCAGGAATTTCCCCACTCTCTAGGTCCAATACCAAAAGCTTGGTTCATACACATGGAAACCAGAAGATGGAACAATGACTGGAAGATGCTAACAACTCATTTCTGTAAGGACTTCTCATTTACAAGTAAGTACCCTGAGCTGGAAGTAGTCTTGAAAAAGGTTAAATAATTTCTTTTTATAGATAATGGTAATCGGAAATTAAACTTAGTGGTATGTGCCAAGCATAGCCAAGAAATTCAGACTAACCTTTACCTACCCTCAAGCAAGAAGCCCATAGAATTCTATAAGATTAGCAGGGATTCTGAAATCCCAAATGACTTAGAGGAATTGAGAAACCTACCCATCAAAGAGACAGAAGGGAACAAAGAGATCCAAAACACCATACCCAGTCAGACTGATAGTTCCTACAATCACCCATTAAAATTGCACATAGTCAATATAGGGAACACAAAGAAACCTAAGAAAGATATGGTAGGAGACTACTAGGATGAGAAAACCAATCAAGAAATACAAACTTTGTTGTGGGAATATGAGGATTTGTTTCCAAAGACATTTTTAGAGTTGAAGGGAATCAAAGGAGTTATGGGAGAAATGAAAATTGAGTTGAAACCAAGATCCAAGTCTATGAGGCATAGACCATACCATCTTAACCCTAGAGTAAAAGATAAGGTTAAGAAGGATATATATAAGATGTTGGAAGTAGGACTCATTTTTGCAGTAGAAGAAGAAGAAGGGGTTAGCCCAATAGTTATTCAAAGCAATAAGGGCACAAAATATATCAGGGTATGTGTAGACTATAGGAGCCTTAAATTTTCCTGTGTGCATGAATCCTCCCCACTAGACCACAAATCCCCTAAACGTTGAACTCCAAAATCAGTTGATTTGCAGACACTTCCTCAAACACAAATTCTCTATATTTACTCTGAGGGTTTGAGACTTTGTGAGACTTTCTTTTTAGAAACTTAAGGGCTCTCTTCTCTCGGAGTGTTGAATTTAGGAATTGCTATGAGATCTACGACTCACACTTGATCATACGCAGATCGGATGACTGGAGTCTGATCTTCCCCAATTTTCCTGGCCTCCTGATCAGTGCTTGATCCAATGGCCCAAACCTATCCTTGGCCAAGTCCAATGGTTAGGTACTTCTCCCCATAATATACTATGTAGATTCACTCTAGGACTTTGGAGCTTTGTGGTTTGGGGATTATTTTATGGCAAGGAACTTGAAACTGCCAAAGCAATAAAGTTCGAAGGAATTGAGGGTTTAACCTTCACCCTCTTTTCCTAAATCTTACGACTGTGAGGGATTCATATCGTTCCCGAAGAGATTCTATAGCCATCCTGGCTTCCCGAACCGCTACACCTCCTCATCTTTCAAACATTGTTAAGGTGTGCTCTCAGCGCCTTCTGTTACTTTGCAACTTAATTTTCTATGAAAGGTTTTCTCCAATATTGGTTTACACGACCAATCTAGGATTAGTATTGGAACCATGAGATTTGATACCAATTTGTAACATCCCCAACCACCCACAGGCCGGGAAACGCCACTATATTTCCTCTCTATTACCAAACTGTAACATACCCAACCTCCCAATAGAAGCCATGCCACACCAAGAATGCATTTCTTGGCTAATTTGGAAACCGTAATAACACTTAATTAATAAAGAAGCATGAAATACATACATGCAAGGATAAATATTCACACCACAACATAAAATACATGCACGATATACCATGCATAACGTTAACTAGCATGCATGCATATTATAGGTGCAATCTCAGGTATGATAATTGATATGCAGCGGAAATAAATACATAAGAAAAGGAAACAATAACAAAGATCACTTGTCTTTTATAAAAGAAGACAACAATTGGCTGCAGACCAAGGACGTTCCACCCAACCGTAGACACTATTATTCCAAGTCTCAACAATAATGTCACCCTTGTGCCAGGGCTATGAATCCATAAGGATGGTTCTAGAGTGTTACCTAGCTTCCCAAACTAGACAACAATAAAGCTGTCAAAGGCTTCTCCAACACTCGCAACAATCCAAGTACCCAACTCTCTTCTACCTAGTCTACACCACCCAAGAGAATAGACCTCCACCCTTCTCTTCCATGCAATCCCTTAGGAAGTCCCTCTCCATTCAGGGCTCTAGTGTAGCTGGTCCAAAATATTCATCTTGGGACTCTCAGGACTCGCATGTATGATCCCATTTGGTCATAGGCCAATCATCTCAAACATGCAGGCCTACGATCATGGTTGGACTACAAAAAAAATATCTACAGCCAACAAAGCCATGGCCACTCTTCAACAATTCATCTTCCTTTCCCAAGCCAAGAAACCAAAGTGAGGATAGATGAGTGAATGAAGGGATGGATAGAGTGCATAATCCATGAGAGAGGATGAAAAATGAAAAAAAATGAGTGAATTAATATGTGAGGTGACCAACAACAACTCCATAATGGGGAACATGAATGAGAGTATT
>CBVK0101294451.1:0-24322 GCA_900067695.1 Picea abies | reverse complement strand
TATTACACTGAGAGGTTCCTCCAAGTAATGTGCCCAAAATGACCTCTTCAGTGAATTCCATTGACTTATAGCTCAAAATAGTCAAAATCATGGAAATCGTCGGAATGCAATGGAAATCGTCGGAATGCAACGAAACCAAAGCCAACCTGTGCGGAATGGATCATAATGATGGAATATGATCATCAATGCAAGTTGGACCCCACAATGCCTCTCAAATACCCCTGTACTCGCTATAGCATCTATCTGGCTATTCTGGTCATCATAAATCTCTGCCCTGTGATGATGTCCCAAAGTGGGGACATTACAGTCTTCCCTGCTAGAAAATTTCTTGTTCTCAAGCAATAACCAAATCATCTCAAATAAAATACCAGGATCCCATGTCCACCTGTGGGTTGTATAGTAGAACCCATCAAAAGATGAACAATCACACATGTTGCCCCCTAGGTCCCATATCAAGTCATGAACTACTAGCCCCTGGGACGCATAATCCTGAAATACACCAACTCTGTGAGTCTCCTGTACCTGACACATGGCCTCATCCCGGAGTGAGTCCATCCTCCTAGTCTCTACCGAGATCCACACGGCCTCCATCAACTGCACATACTGATGCCAGAATGAGGTACTGCAAAACCTCCGTGAGACACCCTCAAGCGTTGTGCTCCCCTCAACACTGACGCTAAATGGAAAGTTAGAATAACTTTCCCCTACAATGGTCCACTCTCCCCTGTCAGCCAATGAACTGCTCAATCCTGCAATCCTTGGGTCCCATGCTAACCTCTGTCGAAGATCCTCATGCTGACACTGCACTACTCTGACCATGACTGTCTGCCCTCTGCATACATCCTGAACCCTCCTCTCTTGGGTCCTCCTGCTAAAATACTTGTGACCATTGGACCTGTTGCCTGAAAACTGTATCAATGAAGATACCTCTGTAGTAGAAGTACCTGTCCAAACATCTACATGCCCTATCATGATGATCAAGTGGAAGAAAAGATCTCGCCCCATAAGACAAGTACTTGTAGACCCACTCCAAACCAAACCAAGGTGGAGTGTATGACTCTCTGGTGCACCCTGGGTCACCATGTAGTCAGACATCCTGCTAGCCAAATGAACACCCAGATCCCATGGTAAAGTTGGAAGTTTATGACTTCCAGTCTTCGCTGGCTGCTCCTGTGCTGGACTGATCACTGTCTGAAGCCCTCTGTGCTCATCTGTCATCACCTGGTCTATGATACTCACCGTCACATACCAAGTCTCAACTGTCTGCCTAACACAGTCCACCTCTGACCTGCTGTATGTCGTAAAAGTACTCATGTCATGAAGTCTCGACCTACTCATTCTCCATGCCCCCAGCCACGACCTATCCCTCCTCATGCTACTGTCTATGATAAAAGTGTCAGGACAGGCTAATCGAAACATCTGCAGCTGACTGTAGGACTGGGAGGTGTCACATGCTTTGGTCAATCCCAATGATTCGACCAGAAGCTTGTCCATTGGTATCCATGAAAGATGCTCTCCTGTGGTCATCACCGAGTCCAAACCATCCAGTACAACCAGAAGTAACCCCTCCGACTGCTGGTCAACCAACCTCCATCTCTCATCTACCATGCATCTGCTGAAACGGTGAAGGTGATCTCCCACAACTATGTGTTGCTGCAGAGGAGTGACATCTTCATACTCCCCTAAGTGTGTCTCCTCCCTACAAGGCACTATACCCCTCCGACTGCCACCATATATCTCGGCATCTCTCTGTGAGCTATCACTCATCATGGTATGCTCCAGCATACTCATGTCATCTCCCACAAACTCATGTTGCATCACAGATCCTGGGCGTATGGCTGGATCAATCTCTATATGGAGATCAACCACTCCCAAGACACAAATGGAAGTGTCCCCCATCAACTGGTGCTCCTCTGCTCGATCATCAACATCCTCTATCAACGTGACTGACTGATACATATGAGTGTCCACTAAGACAGATGGCGTGGATCTCTGATGGATCTCCTTAAGAGACCCATTTGATCTAGACTATGATTCTTGAAGGGTTGTCTGTGTGCCTCTCAAGAATCCTCGAGTGCTCTCCAACTCCTGAGTGAGTCGGTCCATCTCCAGCTCCTGCTCCCTCAGAGCCTCGTGATATGTATCGCTAATCCTCAATAGGTAGTCATGGCCAGTCAACAACTGCTGGTGATCGATCCTCATCACAGATACCCTCTCCCTGAGAGTATGAAAATCCTCCATGGCAATCTCCTCATCTGAACTACCATGTGCCACTGATGCTCTCCAGCAGTAATCTACCATCACTACATGCATATCATCAGTACGTCTAGTGGCTCCCCTGATCATATCCTCACTAACTCTCAACTGTGCCACTGAGTGGTGTGACTCCTGATCATGGTCATACTGAGGTGCCACCTCAGACCCCTCACTGCTAGCGTCGGTCCTGCTAGTGCCAGCTCCAAAATCCCCAAAGACACCCTTTGCATAAGATGACGTGCTGAACTGTCCATTGTCTACTGTGTTGCTGGGTACTCCTGTATGCCACTGTATCCCATCACTAGATGCTAACTCTTTCTGAATCACATTGTATCCTGTATGAATAGTTGTATCCTCCTGTGCACTCAACCTGCTATTATCATTTGCGCCTGGATCCCATAGAGTTGTATTCAGACACGTGCTATGGTCATCCTAACTGCTAAAAAGTGCATCCTCATCAATGCAGACCGATCCTGGAAGTAAGTGCTCCATCAACCTGTCAGCCTCTGCAATCTTCTCAACTAATGGAGTCTCCAATAGTTGTGACTCTATCTCCTCTGGCTGACCTGTATGTGTGAGGTCAATTGTCGGTACGTCCTGTACCTCCTCCTGGATCTGTGGGTCTATCTGTCCATGGTGTGCATCCCTCGCACTAGGCTCATCCATCATACCCGATGTGCCACTGATATCCTCATGTGACGTGGCTATCATGGATGTCTGAACAGGTGACAGATGTGCCATGGCTCCCTTAGGAAGCTCATCATCTCTAGGTGCTAACACGTGTGAATCCTCACTAGTGTCACCACTCTGCTGAGGTGTACGGTCATCAATGGTAGGTGATAAGTCTGCTGAGACATTGATGCTATCATCATGTCCATCCAGCTGCCTATCCGCTACACAAGGGTCATCATCCTCCTCAAGCATGCAAGCATCCATAGCCTCTGTGCAAGAATCATCATCGTTATCCTCTGAGGTAGAGTCACTATCACTAGCCTCTGTGTAAGAGTTACTATCATCATCGGACTGCTCTGAATCCTCATCATCACTATCATAGTGTACCTCAATGATATGCTTCTTACCCTTACCCCTACACCTATGATCTGGTTCCCAAGGCACCTTGCAACTATAGCAAAGTTGTGTGCTCCTAATGGTTGTGGGGTTTCTCTGTGCTTCCTTCCATCTAGTTGCTCTGGCTCTGCCTCCCTCTGCTATGCTGGTCCAATATGTCACCTCATCTTTGCTCCAACTGGGGTTTTTCATGGATATAAACTTTTGGAGCGTTATTAGAGGCCCAAGTCTCTCACAAAGTGCATGATATTCTATTTCACAACTCACAACTATTCCAACAAAATCTGTAGACCCCATCTTTCCTTATAAAAGATCCCTCGGGCTGGCGGGAGTCTAAGCTCTGATACCACTGTAATGATCCCAAGCCATTATGCCTCCAAAGGCTGAATAAGAAATGAAGATCAATACAAGCAGATCTGAATGCCAAACCCTCCAACTGAAGAATGCCACGCTCCAATAGAAAGCTGAAACCCTCAATAACTCGGCCTTGCTGCCAAAAGTGTCCAATCACCCTAATAAATATGCTAACCGATAGATCGGGTGATGGTAAGAACAACCCAGATGACCGAATCTCCAAGATCCCTCTCAATCTCTGTAGATCTGAAATCCCCCTACTGAATGGTGCGTCCCACTGGATGACTGAAACCCTAGATAATTCGGCCCTGCTGAAGGAGGCCTCCAAATGCTCTGAAACTCTCCAGAAATATAGATCGGGACACTGCAAGTCACTAGGTGAAGTCTCAGGGTCAGATCTGAAGTGTAACCCTTCCAAACGGACTAGATTTGGATCTCAAAAACGTCCTCCTTCTCTTCAATTCGCCCCACTGCTCAAGAAATAATCTGAGCTATAAAACTATCTCATAAAGCACTAGATTTGATGTCCAAGGCCCTGTAATGAAAACCCAAGTGATAGAATCCTCAACGGCCCTGTCAATCTCCTACAACAAATCTCTCTCCAAAGATGGTGTGCCCCCCTTGCTGGAAACCACCAATGGTGCGCCCTCCTCCTCTTCCTGTGCCCGTGGCTGCGTAGAACCTCCTGCACTGATGTAGATCTGACTAGAATGGTGTGGGAGAGTATTGCATCTCCGAGACCAGGCTTGGGACAAGCTAGGTGGAATCTTTCACCACCGAATCGTCCTCTAGGGTTTGTTAAGTCAAAACCCTCAAACCCCCAAGAGATGGGCTCACTAGCTAAAGCCAGATATCAAACTGATAAACATACATGAATGAATGAGAAGAGGCCCTTGCCTTTCCTTTATACTTTTGGCTCACCTTGTCCCCCCAAAGTGACTTTCATTTTATTAATATTTAATGAATTAATTAAATCACTTTAATTATTTAATTAACCTTTTTACCTTTGAAAATATCCTTATCTCTCCTTGTGGCTTCCTTGGCCACTGAAAGTCACTTCTAGCCATCCCATCCTGTAGCATTGTTCCTCCCGATTCCAATGAGCTATTACACTGAGAGTTTCCCCCAAGTAATGTGCCCAAAATGACCTCTTCAGTGAATTCCATTGACTTATAGCTCAAAATAGTCAAAATCATGGAAATCGTCTGAATGCAACGAAACCAAAGCCAACCTGTGCGGAATGGATCATAATGATGGAATATGATCATCAATGCAAGCTGGACCCCACAATGCCTCTCAAATACCCCTGTACTCGCTATAGCATCCATCTGGCTATTCTGGTCATCTTAAATCTCTGCCCTGTGATGATGTCCCAAAGTGGGGACATTACAAGGCCCTAGTCTCTTAATCGAGTCGATGGCAAAGGAACGGGCCATATTCAAGCTGTGCTGACATTAACTCTCCATGTAGTTTCACTGGATTTCTTAGCTGTTGTCGTCTTCGATTCAATGCTAGCATGCCCAGCTCGAATTCTATGTGGCGAAGGAGTCAGTTGTTGTGCAACTGTAGAAAATGTGAAATGGACGAATGTAACATACCCACTACGGGAACTAGAATTTTTCAGCTTTTTCCTTTTTTTCACCGAGGAATAGAATTATTGATTACCTATGGGGCCTGATACATACCTTGCCATCCCTTATCCATACTCATATGATCGACGGTTATGACCACAGGGCTTACCGAAGTGGTGCTCCCGGCTTTCGCGATTTGGAAAAATCGCGATGCATGTTCTCCCTTGTTCATTTTAGGGTTTCATCCATTGGAATTTCATGTCTAGCGAACACAAGGAAAACTGACCTTTGGAGATCCCGTGTACCAAAACGCTGAAACATCAAAACCAAGTGTGGTAGTCCCTATCGGGATTTCACGATATGCGAGGACAGGAGGATTTCACATCCAGGTATCCCGGAAGCCGAAACTCTGAAACATCGTAACCTATCCACGCTCTTTCATTTTAGGATGTCACAAGTCGGGATTTCGGGAGTTGTGAGGACAAGAGACTGGCCTCCAGATATCTCGGGTGCCGAAACACCGGAACATTAAATTCTAGTCACGCTATACTCATTTCGGGGTTTCATACTTCGGGATTTCGTGATATGCGATGACAAGAGGATCTTACCCTTAGGTATCCCGGATGTCGAAACACCGAACCACCGTATCTCATCCACGCTACTATCATTTCGAGGTTTCATCCATCGGGATTTCACTACATGCGAGAATCATGAGGTCTCGCACCTGGGTTACCTGGAAGCTGAAACTTTGAAACACCGAACTCTGAACTACACTATACTATTTCGGGATTTCACACGTCGGGATTTCAGGACTGGCGAGTACAAGGGAATACACCCTTGAGTATTCCGATCTCCGAAATGCCAAAATATCGTAACATGTCCGCGTATTGTCCTTTCGGGATTACACCCATCGAGATTTCGGGACTGGCGAGTACAAGGGAATACACCCTTGAGTATTTCGATCTCTGAAATGTCGAAATATCGTAAAATGTCCGCGTATCGTCCTTTCGGGATTACACCCATCGGGATTTCGGGACTGGCAAGTACAAGGAAACTCGCACTTGGGTACTCCGGGTGCTGAAACACCGAAATGTCCTAACCCCTCCACATGCTGTCATTTCAGGACTTGCAAATACAAGGGAGCTCGCCCTTAGGATATTATGAATGTCGAAATATCGAAATATCGGGATTTGGCCATACACTGTTATTTCGGGATTTCACATATCGGGATTTCGGGAGTCGTGAGGACAAAGGTTCTTAATCTTTGATCTCCCGGGTGCTGAAAAGCCGAAACGCTTACCGGCCGCCACGTGTATTCTACAGCTGGACGGTCTAGGTATCCCCATGGGTCTTGAAATCGATGGTCCCGATTTCTTCGCTACTTACAAAGGTAAAAAGGGGTCGAGGCATTAACGCATGTGCTCCTTCATTCAATTTAACGATCATAACAGGCCTTAGATCCTCCGAAAGAATCTCATTTGTGCATTTAGCAAGAGGAAGGGTATCCTGGGAACTGAACCACCGAAAGGTCCTTAATTCATCCCCACCCTATCATTTCGGGATTTCGCGGGTCGGGGTTTTGGGACTCTCACTTAGATACCTCGGGTGTCGAAACTCCGAAATATCAAAGTCTAGGAATACCATCTCTCTCGTGTAGGATTTTTCAGAATTATGTCATCAAAACCTTCGGCAGATTCTTGGGTAACTTTAAAAAGGGTGTCCCTGTGGGATGATCTATCCAAGGCATTACTTGAGATAAAATAAGGGAAATAAATTTCCCGAGAACAGACTTGAAAATCTGTATTATTTCAGTATATATATACATATATATATAAACACAAGCCATACGTGGTCGTTCCAACATAAGCATGCAACCACCATGCAAACATTTATACACATAAACTATTTATAAGTGTTCAAACCATGAGCATACATTTCAATACATTTAAATTCAAGATACAAGATAAAACACTTATCAGAAAAACACTAGGTGATGCAACTGCTGAGAGGGGTGCTCGTTTCCACCCAACCATAGTCTCAGTGACTCCGAATGGATTTACCACTAGCCACCCCCGAGCTAGACCACGATGCTTGAGACTCTCTATCTCTGTTCTTTCGTGACCGAGAACAGAGGTTACTCTCCTTCTTCTCTGCTATCACTCACTCTGTAATTTGTTCCAGAGTTCTTCCGATCTTTTTCTCCTGCGATCCGTCCCTCACGTCCCCCTCCCACACCTTTTTACCTACCTTTTCTTTCCCAACGAGGTTGCTTGTGGCACAAATTCCTTCGCGGTGGTCAGGTCTGAGGCCTCCACGGATGGGCGGTTCACCCCCATCCCTCATTAACTCATGAGGAGCCTCTTCACCTACCATCCTGGTGAGTAATTCATTTCGGGGCCAACGAGCTGCTCTTGGTTCTCCGGGCCAGTGAAGACCAAATACGGTATTGGTTTCAGTGGAAGTTAACGACACCATTCCAGGTGCCTTCCACCTTTCTTTCTTCAGCCGTCATGGTCTCTTTGTCAGCACATCCCCCTCCCAGCAGTCCCGCAACATACACACACACACACACACACACACATATATATATATATATATATTCATAATGTTAATTTACATTCGTCGACCTTGTATACTAAGGTCCATTCAGAATCACACATTCACATCTTTGAGTTTGCCACAGTTCTTGGCTAGCATAATCATTTTTACAGACCGGGGGAAATAGGGTGTTACAACGAAAGGGTAAGATAAAGTTGTAGACATCCCATCTATGACACCAATAACCAAAGCCCTATGGTTTAATTTCCAGAATTTATGCATCTTGGACAACCCTGCAACGAGACCCTTTGCTTGACGGTCTCTGAGTTGTCTGCCAACCCCATGGCTATTGAGGCGTCCGGCCAATTCACAAGAAGTCTGGAAGGTACCTAGAATCTCATGGTTAACTCATTGGGCCAACATTCTCTAGCTTATGTTCCTCTAGACATTCGTTCAATAAAGAAATAATTGTGCCATACATATTATATTATATTAGGGAAATTTTCAAATTGTTGCAAGGAAAGGATCGATAGTGATGCAACATATTTTTTTTTTATTAAGACCATTGACCTCAGATTCAATACAAATCAACGCCATTAATGGATAGCCTCCTCCACAAATCAGACTTGACTGAATCTAATAGAAAGCACCATTAGAGAATGTTGCCCAAGAAGAAAAGTTCATGATAGCACCGGCCTTAGAGTTGGATGAGAGATAATTACATAGATGAACTGAATCAAGGTCAATTGCAGGTGCTACCCGCTCTTTAGCTAATGATGGTGAAACGATAGCTATATCAATCTTCGGGTTATAGGTCCGTTCGTTCTGAATGTTAACTTTGCAATGGCTGATGCTAGGAAGATGACTTGCTCGGGGGAAGACAGACGAAGATGAGTGTTATGCATGGAGACTATCTGGTGATGCATGGAGACCATGTGGAGAGGCCAACATGCATGTAAACCAGATGTAAACCAGGTGGAATGACCATTGATACTTGCACGTAAATTCACAGAAAATTATTAATAATAACATATGCTTGGAAAAAACATTGCAACAACTATTTTATTTTATTATTTTATTATTTTATTATACAGCATAGTCGCCAAGTATACGCTACCATGCAGCCTTGTTTATATTTATATTATTCCTAACTTATTCAACTCATGTATCATATAATGCTTAATGTTTCCAGTAGGTTGTTTTTTTCTATAGATTAAATGATTTAATTACAAAAATTATGGGTTAAAGTTTAAAGAAATAATAATAATAATAATAATAATTTAATTTTAAGGTTTTCTCGATAGAGTGTTAATGAGTGTTAATGTCATGATGTAGATAGTAGGAACCTCCACATGGTAGGAGATCAGACGAAGAATAATCAACAATACTATAGGAGATGGTGGAAGGGACACACAAGTAATTAATGTTCCCTCTCCCACTCATAAACATTAACTAGCATCAAGATGATGATGGATAAGACACACAATATATATGTTATGATGGAAGAGGGTACACTGTTGATGCTTCAATTTTAGTTTAGAAGGGCGACCATTAGCAACCCTCCAGTGGTTGTCTTCATTTGTGAAGGGATGTTTGATTATGTCTATAGGCAAAGCGACTCCATCCACATAAAACTTGTTAGTCACACTCCTCCAAAGACAGAACCTGTAGACATGCCAGAGAGCTTGCATAAAATGATCCAGATTATTTTTGGCATGAAATGAGAGCGGAGATATAATAAAGAAATGTACAGAGATATCTCAGATATCCAATGATATAACAGAAATTTATCAGAGATGAAACCATAAACACATAGACTGAGAGATACAGTAATACACAATTTCTATTAATGTGTGAAATGTACAGAACTGTAAAAATACAGAATGAAAGGCTCGCTATAATGGTGGCATCTTATCTATGAGAAGAGATGTGATAGCTACTCGCATTTGGAAGAAGATGATTGTTACAATGAGGCTCCAAAGGCCTTTTTAACATAAGTAAAATCCAAAACCCTAACCCCGGAAGATGAAAAGCCAAAAGGTTTGCGGGCCCCGATGGGGGTAGTTGATACGTCAACTACCCGGGGGCGTAACTTTTGCATAAGATCTTTGTTTGGGGTGCTCGATACACCATTGGAAAGGTATGACCAAGAAGAACGATTTTCGACCGGCCCAAGTCAATTCTTTTGGAGACCACCTGGGCCCCAAATCCCTAGAAAAGGTCGTTTAGGGCCTCAAAATGGTCCCGAAAGTTTGGAACCCAAAAAATTGTCGAAAAACTAGCAAGATGGAAAATTGTTTTTTGAGCCTGTGGAATAGGTGGGTGGCCACCGATATCCACCTGGATCATAAAAAGAAGGTGACCTTGGTAAACCTAGCATATGAGGCCTACCATTTTCATTTCTCTTATAAGGTGAATGATAAAGTGGCTACCATTGAAGCAAAAGTTCAAGAAGACCATGCTCAAATATCTAACACTACCATTGATGTGAAAATCCAACCCTAGATCCCAGACCCAACTCATACAAAGGCACAAGATTCCAAATAATTTAAGTTGTTGCAAATGTACTAGCAAGTAAAAGGTTTAGTGAGGAGAAGGATATGGTTGGAGAGGGTTCCTTGGTTTTCTTATTTATCTGAGGAATCTCCCTATAGCACTTTAGTTTTCTCCTCAAGAGGATCTGTTTGGTGGGGTCAACAAAATCTGGTTAAGAGTCTACTCGTTGGCCTCTTGTAGGTGGTTTTCTTTTTTATCAGGCCTTCCGAGGTTATTTGATATCATTGACGAGTTTATTCAAGTACCCATATCACTGACTTAGGTTTTGAATCATTGACAAGCCCTGGATACACTGTCTTTTCTGTGATTTTCTTGGTCTTGTCTTTTATGACTTAGTTAATGATTCTCCATTGATTATAGTGAAGGGTGATTTGATTGGGAGCAGTGGTGGATCCTGTTGTTTTTCCATCTGGGTTCTCCATCATGGAGTGTGAGGTCAACACTCTTCTTAGTGTGGCTAACGAGAAGCAATGAGAAAAGAATGGGTTCTTTGAAAAGATTGACTCATTATGCATCATAAATAGAAGCCCTGGTAGATCATTAAAAGTGCTTAATTAATCATACGGTCTGGGAAGCACTCCACAACAGGCTTTTACTTCTCATATTAACCCTTTGACAAAGGATTTGTACCAGCCTCGGTCGAATACTTGTCTTGGCGGATATCTCCCTCCATCTCTGAAGATTAACCAAAGAGGTACCAGAGGAGTGGCCACTGGTGTGAAGAGTGGAGAACAGTGTTCCAAAAACTTTGAGAACTGTTCGAACTTACCTGTGGATAAGTTTGTAAAGGGGAAACGCTCCACTAAAGTTTGGAAACCTAAGAGACTTAGGCGTAGACTAGTAATGGGGGCCAACATAGGTTTGGAAGAATCCTGCAATCTGGTGCTCTACATTGTTGTTGCTAGGATGGCCTATCGTTCACGTATTAAGATGCAACTTGAAGAGTGGGTACATAAGCATTGGTTTCCTTTTCTAGGCTACACTCCAGTCTTCCTCTCCTTATCTCGAGGATGGTTCGGCTTCGTTTTTCGAAGCCCGGAAGATACTAAATGTAATCTGGAGGTTTTTTGGTAGATAGATGGTGGAAGTCTAATGATTAAAAGATGGAGATTCTATTTTTACCCGAATACTGAGTTTTTCAGCTTTCGACACATGTGGGTGCTTCTTCCAAACTTGCCTCTACAGTTATGGAATCTTGGTGCACTAAAAGCGATAGGAGATTGTTTGGGCCACTTCATTGGGATAGATGAAGCTGCGATACATACCAGTGATAAAAGCATGGCAAAAGTGTTAGTTGAGGTTGATACCCATGCGGGTTCGTCTGAAGTTTTAGAAATTGAATGGAGAGATTTCTTGTACACACAGAGGCTGGACTACTTAGGCCTGCCTTTTAGATGCACAAATTGTAGACGGACAGGGCACTTGAGAGCAAATTGTTCTTTTAATTAGGTTATAAGTGAGGACATTGGTACACCCGATGAAGGCTTTGGTGATATCATTTCTAAACTAGGGGATGAAGGTTATGAAGCGGAGCTACCGACTCACAGCTTGGAGAACTTTAATGAGGAACAAGACATTACATTTGTTGGTAAGTTAAAACTTTTCTACCCAAGTATCTATAATTCTTTGTCATTACGGGAGAAAGATCTTTTAAGTAAATTCTCTGGACCTGTTTCTACTTTTGGGGAAGAATTTGTGAAAAACAAATCGTCTAAATTAGATGTTTCGGTTTTGGGTGTTTTGGGTAATGTTCACCAAATAGAGTGCCCCACTGAAGCTATGAACCCTTCTTTATCAATTACTCCTCAGTTGCTTAGTGATGTTTTGAGTATCTCTCCAAAAGGCAAGGACCCTGTTAGTCGACCAAACCCCTCTGTTAATGGTTGTGATTTACATATACTTCCGGGTTATAGTGAATCACCAACCAGTGATTCTGCTATGGAAAGGACGTTGTTCAAACTAGTCCCCCCATTAGAAAATTCCACGGCTCCCATCCCTTTAGTGACTTATAGGGGTAATGGACCCGCGGATTGTTCGATTGGGATAGGTTTATTGGAGACCAAAAACTCAGTTCTACTCCTACCTGTTTGGACCCTGCGTGGTCTCGTGGATTGGGATTTGAGATTTCACCTCTTAAAACAAGAAGTGGCCGGTGTTTGGCAGGGACCGACATTAACACTTTAGAAATCCCTGCTTCAACTTCTCAACGAAGGGTGCTTAGAGGCATAAAGGACCAAGCCGGGGTTAAGGCATGATTATTCTCTCTTTGAATATAAGAGAGGTTGGAGGATCCCTTAAAATGGCCTCCTTTCGTAGATTATTGTGTAACACTTTTCCAAATATTATATTTCTTCAAGAGACGTTGGTGTCAGCTGAAAAATCCAGAACCTTCATGTACAAACTAAGACCTGATTGGTGTGTACGTGCGATCAGTGTTGTTGGTACTTTTGGTATCGTGGGATCCATACTTTTTTGATTTGGTGCCTTATTTATGCATTGGTGGCATCTTATTGTCAGGTTTTTCAAAATTGGACAAAAGGAAGCTTTCTTTTCTTAATCTGTATGGCCCCTGTTAGGATCATAAACTTTTATGGGAAGCATTAGAGGATGCAAGTCTTTTAAGCCAAAATGACTTGATTCTAGCAGGTGATCTAAATTTAATTACTTCCTCTGATGAATATTGGGGTATTTCAGCACAAATGGATTCATTAGCTAGCTTCTTCAAAGCTTTGTTCTAGAGGAATGGTCTGGTGGATGTAACTTCGCCAAAAAAAGTGGCGACTTGGCGAAATGGTAGATTGGGGGATGCGTGTATTTCTAAGAGACTTGATCGCTTCTTGATTGTTGATTCTCTTATCTCTACTATTCAAAAGTTTCGTACTTGGGTAGGATATCCCTTTTTGTCGGATCATGCTCCGGTATTGATGGAATTCGGATCTGGCTTCGCCATAATAGCATCTCCTTTAAAATTAAATCCGGAGTGGATTAAGGAAGAATCCTTTGGGAATATTGTCAAACGGGTTTGGAATGATTCTCGACTTTTAATAACAAATGGAGCACAAAAGAGATTGGTAAAAAAACTTTCACTTCTGAAACAAAAAATTAAGGACTGGGCCAAAGAAAAACGAAAAAAGGATCAGGAAGATCTGTTAAAAATTGAGGAAGCTATTGAATCAATTTATACCAATATAAGTATGGGTATCATTTATGTGGAGGATTCTATAAAGCTAGCTAAACTTGAAAGTGAAAGAAATCGATATCTTCTGGCAGGAGAGGAGAAATGGCGTCAAAAAATCCATGCGATATGGATCAAAAGTGGAGACAGAAATACATTTTTTTTTCATTTATATGCTAGTCACAGGAGAAATAAGAACTTTATTTGGCAAATTAATGATGAGAAAGGAAATGTTCACTCTAGTCAAAAGGCAATTAAAGAAGAAGCAGTCAAACATTTTAGCATATTCTACAATGAAGCAGTCATGGAGGAACAACTGAAATCAGTTAGATTATTTCCCAACTTTGTAACTGATCGGGAGCTACAGGATATGGAAAAAAGAGTTACAAAGGATGAAGTTTATGAAGTTATTAAAGGTTTTGCCAGGGACAAGAGTTCGGGACCGGATGGTTGGACTGTCGAATTCTACCATCACTTTTTTGAGCTTGTTGGTCATGATTTGGTGGAGATGGTAGAAGAAACAAGGTTGAAAGGGGAGATCATACCCTCGATCAATTCTACTTTTGTAGCATTGATTCCAAAAGTCAACAAACCTTCAGCTTTCAATGATTTCAGACCAATTTCGCTGTGTAATCTCTGCTACAAAATCATTTCCAAAATCATTGCTAATAGACTTCGACCTATACTATCCAGAGTATTCTCAGAAGAACAACTTGGTTTTCTTAAGGGGCGACAAATCTTGGATGCTATAGGAATTGATCAGGAATGTCTACACAACATTAAAGCAAGGAAATTGAAAGCTTTAATCCTTAACATTGATTTGAAGAAGGCTTATGAATGTACCAATTGGGACTATTTAAGGTTGGTACTTCATCAAAGTGGTTTTGGGTTAAAGACTATGAATTGGATCATGCTTGTGTAGTTTCCACTACCTATGCTACCTTAATTAACAGAGAGGCAACAATTTTTTTTAAAAGTAGCAAGGGTTTGAGACAGGGATGTCCACTATCTCCTTCACTATTTATTTTAGTAATGGAGGGGCTTAGTTTGACTTTAAAGAAAGCAAAATCCGAGGGCCAGATTACAGGGATTAAAGTTTCTAGTATGATTAGGATCCTGCATTTACTTTTCGTGGACGACATACTTATTATGACAAAAGCTTCTATAGCTGAATGGGAGAAAATACAAAGTATACTTCAAGCATTTTGTCGTGCTTCAGGTTTAATCATAAATATCCAAAAGTCCACTGTTATGCATGCGGGTGTCGACTCGATTACACTTCAAAGAATTTGGGAAGTTCTGGGTTATTTTATTAAAGATCTCAATTTTGGTTTCAAATATTTCGGATACTTGTTGAAACCATGGAATTATAAATCGATGGATTGGCAGTGGTTAGTGGAAAGGTTCGAGAAAAGGATCAACTTTTGGTGTAATAAGTGGCTCAGTCTGGGAGGTTGTCTGATTCTTATCAAATATGTGCTTGAGAGCTTGCCAGTCTATTGGATGACTCTAGCCCATATATCTGTATCGGTGCTAACTAAGCTCCATAGACTTAGTTATGATTATCTATGGGCTGGAAATAAAACAAAGAAGTGCTACCATCTTTGTAATTGGCAAATTATAGCAAAGTCGAAGCAGCTGAGAGGTTGGGGCTTACATAACATTTTTTTTCTTTTATAGAGCACTGGCTACTAATACTTTATGGCGTGCTTTAATGAAGCCCGGGATTTGGCAAAGAGTTATCAAAGAAAAATATCTTCCTCATGTCTCAGTAAGTACTTGGTTAAGGTCGGCTGTGAGCTTCACTCCATTTGGATCACAAACTTGGAAGAATATTTTAAACACTCTACCAATTATCCTTGATAGAATAGCATGGTCTCCTGGCACAGGGAAAGTAATTATTATAGGTAGAGATTGTATCAGTGGACTGAATGAAGCTTCTTTATTATCGGAGGAACTGATTCGGGAATTAAACAAAAAACATATTTTCTTTCTGTTTCAAGCAAGCCGACCTTCATCAATAAGCTTGTTGGGGTAGGAGTGGGTCACGAGCAATGAGCTGGAGCTGGAAGGGGACCTGGGTAATGAATGGGAAAACTACAGGAAATTGCTATTTCATATTGGTATTGTACTGAAGGAACACCCTGATGAACATAAGTGGATAGGTGTTGACAATAGTGGTCTTATATCAGTCAAAAATGTCTACAATACTCTATCAAACAAATTTTGGTCCGGAAAGTCAGAAGGCTGGAAATTTCAATTATGGAAATGGAGATGTCCGTTACGAATTAAACTCTTCCTATGGCTTTTGTTGGAGAATAAGATTCTCACTTGGGAAAACCTTCAGAGGAGGGGTTGGTATGGTCCGGGCATATGTTGTATGTCTGGAGAAAATGAAGAGTTGAGCCAACATGTTTTTGTTAGCTGCCCTTTCACTGTATCTATTTGGGAAAAAGTAAAATTGAGTTTAAATTTATCAATTGGCTGGAATGGAGTTTATGTCCGAGAATGCTTTAAAAAATGGTCTTTTTAGAATAATTCAAACTGAGAGATAGTTGCATACATCTGTTGGTTTTTCTGGAAGGACCAAAACAAAATAATTTTTGAAGGAAGATTACCCTCAACAAACAAAGTTCTTTTTCTTGCTACGGGATTTGGAGCCTCGAAGCAAATCAATACAACAAACTTTAAAAAAAAAACACAATCGAATTCTTTCCCTGATGATAAGGTTCTAGCTTGGTTCGATGGGGCCTCATAATTCAATGGCAATTGGTGTGGAGCTGGAGGAGTTATCAAACTAGATAATGTAGTGGAATATCGATGGACTTTAAACTGTATTTCAGGTACTAATTCAAAGGCGGAGCTTATGGGAGCCTGGACAACCATCATTTTAGCAAAAAGTCTTGGTATTCAAGATCTACATTTGATGGCGGACTCTATGATTGTTATAAATTGGCTTATAAGTAGAGGAACTATACAGGTGGCAAATTTGGAGAGCTGGAAAAATAGAATTATGGACTTATTGCCTTCTTTCAAGTCTATTTTTTTTGCTCATATCTATCGAGAGAATAATATTGTGGCTGATGAGCAGTCAAAATTAGCATTGAACTCTCCAGTGGGTCATATATCATACAAAAAATGGTCTAGTGAACAAGAGGGTCGTGTTACTATTCTCAAGTTGTAATATTGTATCTTATGGTTTTGAGCATAGTCTAGTGACTTCTAAAATGACTTTTTGATATGGGTTAATTTCAAGACTGCAGAGTCTTCGATGTAACATTTTAGTTCTAGGATCCTAGTGGAAAAGATGTCTAGTTGTTTTATTGACCGGGTAGATATGGTCTCGTGTGGAGACATTGATTGTAATGGAAGTCTAGAATTGTCGATTTTTACAATTCTAGTGACGAGGCAGTCTTGTAAAATGATTATATTATCATAAATATAATGTGCAATTTTCTCTGGAAAAAGGATAAAAAGTTTAATGACATATGCACTTGAGGCTAAGGGAAATCTGAACCAAAAAATTATATATATATAATTTTTAAAAAATAATTTCATTTAAAGGTGAAAAAAAATAATTTATATATTACATTGAATTTTCCCCTTTAACTTATTTTATTGTAATGAATAGCCTCTAATTTGAGACAAGGGTTCTTTTTAATCATTTTGTACAACATTTTTAAAATTATTATTAATCATTTTAAATAAATTTCAACTTTATATATTATTCCTAATGATGAATAGAGTGTCCCTCAAAACCTTTAATACCTCTAATGTTTCAAAATCTTAGACAAAGTTTATTTCCAAAAAAAACTCATACATCATTATAAATCCGAGTAACAACTTTTACAAAACTCTTATCATACTAAAACCAAGAAAAAATAATTCATATATTACATTGAATCTATACTTAAAATAGATTTGAAATTAAATGACTCAATTAATGGACAAAATCTATGTCTCACTTTTATTCATAATAATATAATAATAATATAAAAGCGTTGCTAACATTTTTTACTATTCTGAATAATATAATAATAATATAGAAGCCTTGATAACATTTTTAACAAAACAATTTGACAAATTAAAGATTTGTTAATAATCATTTTATTTATATTTACATTATTCATAATTTATTCAATTTATTTATATTTGTATTATTCCTAACGTATTAAATTAATGCATCATATAATGCTTAATGTTTCCATTACGTTGTTTTTTCCTACTTTAATGGTATTAATGGAAGATTAAGTGATTTAATTCCAACAATGTTAAAGTTTAAATAAATAAAAAGAAAATTTATAATAATAATAATCATATAATTTTAAGGTTTTTTTTGATGGATTGTTAGCTAGTGTTAATATCATAATGTAGATAGTAGGAACCTCTACATGGCAGGGATCAGTCGAAGAGTAATCAATAATACTATAGGAGATGATGGAAGGGACACAAAAGTAATTCATGCACCCCCTCCCACACATAAACATTAGCTAGCATCAAGATGATGATGGTGGATAGGACATGTAATATATCTATTATGATGGTGAAGCTTCAATTTTGGTTTAGAAGGGTAACCATTAACAACCCTCCAGTGGCAGTCTTCATTTGTGAAGGGAGCCTTGATTATCTCTACAAGAAAAAGGACTCCATCAACATACAATTTGCTAGTCACACTCCTCCGAAGGCAGGACCTGTAGACATGGTAGAGAGCTTGCGCAAAAAGAAGCTGACCTTGGTAAACCTAACATACGAGGCCTACCATCTTTGTTTCTCTTCTAAGGTGAAGGGTAAAGTGGCTACCACTAAAGAAAAAGTTCAAGAAGACCATGCTTGAATATCCAATGCTACCACTGATGTGAAAATACAACCCTAGATCCCAAACCCGGGTTATACAAAGGCACAAGATTCCAAATAATTTGAGTTGTTGGAAATGTATTGGTGTTGATCCAAATTCGTGATCAATATTTTTACATACATACTCATTCTTAATCTTTTTCCTTTATTTTTCTTTTCTTCTTGATTTCCCTTACTTAGTTTCTTTTTCTTTTCAAATTCAGGTTACGGGTCACACTACCATCGAATTCTCATGACCGCACACCCGCAAACCCGTGTATTTATACTAAGTCTATTTTCCCTTCTTTGAAATCTTCCAACACTTAGTCATTTTTTGAAGTGATGCGGGAGTAGTGATGCGGGGGTACAACATGTCCCAGACCCGCATGTCCTTAGGTCCACAAACCTGGAGTCACGCTACCCTTAATTTGCACTTTTATCTTCGCGACCTCCAAAACACACTTTTACCCTTTCCATACTTAGCCATTTTCTCGAAATGTGGATGTAGGACAATTTACTATCGTATTTACCTTTTTCCCATGTCTTCACTCTTGTATGCCCGTATACCTGCAATCTCACATTCGACAAAATGTGTCTCTTATTTCTGTGACCCATAAAATTACCTTCTCCCATACTTAGTCATTTTTCTTACTTCAAATGCAAGATCTTTCCCTTTTACCTTTTCCATCCTCACATGTCCCCATACTTGCAGTCCCGCATTCTACATATTGCACTTTCCATTCTTCATTTTACACCTCCATACTTAACCACTTTCCATCTGCCATGACATCACATCACCACTTCCCATCACATTTATTTTCCCTGCCACATCAGTTGCCACTTGTGTGAACACAATGCCGTTATTAAAGTGGCGAAGATCTCGTAAACATTGTAATAAATTTGAAAATATCGGCGTGCAGGTCGATAACTTAGAAATAAGAACTACAATAATTAAACCTTTTAGCAATATGTGGTAAATTAGATAAGGAATAATACATTCCAAGCTATAAATATCGACAATAGCGCCACATATTTCCAAGACTAGAAAACATTGTAAATAATGTCAAGTAAGATGTGAAGATCAAGAGTTCTAGTGGTCGTGAGCTTACAATTACTACAAGGCCCTCCCTCCAGCTGAGAAAAAGATGAACCTAGTTTGAACTTCAAGCATAGCCCTTGCTAGTTGTGTTCCAAAGGTAACAGATTTTAAAGAACTCATTCAGTGGTGTGCAGATAAATTCAATTTAGAGAAGAGAATAATCCAACTCCAAGGACAACGACCTATCTCTTTAGCTCCTTCAGTCTTTACCAGAATGTTATGGCTGCCCACGCCCACCATGTGATTCAAGGGTGAAGAGGATAATGAATTCATAAAGCAACACAAAGGAGGGGAAGAACTCCTTGATAAATATCTGGTTGACCCGAGAAATAACACTAATGCTTCCAAGATTGAGGTAAGTTCCCTGAAATACCCATACAAGGAATTTACCTAGTTATTTCCTCATATTATTGGTATGGAATCCATGGCCTCTGTGCCAAGAAATATCATCTATGTCCTTCATTTTTCTCTACATGAAAATGCCATCATAGATTGGGGTCATATTATTTCTAGTGAAATCTCATTTCAATTGAGTAATTTGAAAAAGACTCGGAAATTTTATATGACATCCTATCTTGTTTTCGCCATAGCATATTTCC
Organism: Picea abies; assembly: GCA_900067695.1. Taxonomy (NCBI): domain Eukaryota; kingdom Viridiplantae; phylum Streptophyta; class Pinopsida; order Pinales; family Pinaceae; genus Picea; species Picea abies. The sequence continues at coordinate 4,273 of CBVK0101294451.1, read as the reverse complement.
ATGTGTTTGAGGACTTGTTGAAGGAAATTAGCGTTGATTTTAAGGCGAAATCAGTCTTTTCCTGGTATCCAACCTTGTGGAGGCAAAAAGATTAGTATTATTTTTACCGAGTTCATAACAATTTTATTTTAGAGTTCAAAAAATTAGTCTTTGGCCCTAATACATCGAGATTATCTCTTGAAGTTGCCACCTTTATCACATGGAAAGGAGTTTTTGAAACCACTGGAGATTTCAGTATTATAAAGTTATTTTGTTGTGAAGATAAACCTTTTATCCTCCCATTTTATGTATCAGATAGACATTTCATTGTATAAGTTTTCAGGCAATATAAGTCTTGGGCTCAACTCTTCAACGAGAAGAGAAAGAATCAATTCATCCTGCTACCTTGGAAAATCGAAGAAATTATTGTAAAACACATCTCCCACTTGGATGAACTTCCAAGTCATATTGACCAACTCGGCCTAAACGAAGGTGAACTTGTTGAGGGTTTTGACCCAAATGATATGTTTACTGCACATATGTCCTTAATTGGTTATTCTTCTTATTTTACCAACATTGAATTGTTTAAGGAAGAAGGTAGAGATAACTTGAATCTCCCTGAAACTTCAACCAACCAAGCTTTTAATGATGTGGAGGAATTAGTCGGTACCAGTGAGGGATATTGACAACAAGGTAGAGAAGCAATGGATAAAAATCCCAATTCATTGACTGTGTATCAAAAGAGTACCCCAATAAGAACAAAACCCAGGAGCAATGGTTTGGAGATGAGAAAAACCCATGTTGGAAGTTCAGATGATGGCAGTGATAAGGACCTACCAAAGAAAAATCTTAAAAAATCTTATATCGTATATACTTCTGCCAAAAAAAAGGTATACATAGAAAGCAGGGTCAGGCATACCTGAAACTCAAGAAATGCCATGGGATATGGATGTGGACGAGCTTATTGAAGAACCTAGTTGGTCTGAGCAACAATTGCGGGAAACTTGAGAAATCATTGAAGCCCTAATCACTCAAGAACCAAAGATATTTGAAGAGGAGTATGTAACTTTGCACCACACGACCTACAATCAAGCATCCAAAAAAATGTTATTTGAGAAAGTTAATAAAAAAAAAAGGCATCCGAGAAATGGAAATCAACAATTTATTTCAATGGGGCTGCACCATAAAAAATTGTACAATTCCTTGAAGCATTTTGTCAATAACATTAAAAAGGAAAATTCATAATTAAAACAAAAAATAAAGGAATTGGAGGCAAATTTAATTCCAAGACCATTGTTTGCAGAACCTTTAAATATTGTTCAACCAACACTCACTTAAGATATCTCGGAAAGAAGCCACGAATGGAAAGGTTCATCTAGCTTGTTGCAAGCAATAAGAAAATATGTTGGAGACGAGATACAAAAAAAAAAGATTTGATTCAAGAAATCTAGGAGCTTACACAAAGCTCCACCAACTTTGCAACAAGGATTACAAATTTCAAAGAATATCTTCAGAAAGATTTGGAGAATGATGAAGGTTTCTACAAGGACGTTGTGGGTGCATTCTCAGCTAAAGTTTCAAGCTTAAGAGATATTCATAGAATAGAGTAAAACCTTCCATCAAACATCTGGATGAAACAAATTAATGCATGTTGGTTGAAGAGAATAAAAAACTTGAGAGAAATGATAAATGAACTAGATGCTTTGAAGAACAAAAGAAGTGACTTATTCTTTAAGCTTGTTGATGTCACAAAAGAACTTGATGGCCCAACTCTATTAATGGATACAATACTTTCATTTAAACAACAATTATTAGACCAACTTAGTGTATTGAAAATTGCATGGGAAAATGAGTTCACCGAATCAATAGAATTTTCCGAGGAAGGAAACGAAAGGTGGCTAGTAAGATACATCAACATAAATGATGAGGTAGATGACATGTTGCACCAATTAGGCATGGAACTAAGAGAAATGGAGCATGAGTTATTCGAAATAAAGACTAGGCATGAGATCACGGTGGCCCTCATGAGGGAATATATTGAGGATTGGTTAAGAAAAACCTTAATCAAAATCATCGAGCTAGAACAACAAGAAACAATTGTAGCAATTATGCCACCTCAACCACAACAGATGTCTACAAAAGAGGCACCTTCAAGCAAGTAATGGGTTCAAAAAACTTTCCATCACAGTGAGTCAAGCAAAAACCTTATTCATCCCCTTGTTATCATTATTCTACAATCATTTGTCATATTACCTTCCATTTCCCAGTAATATGTGAAACCTAGGATGATCCTTGATTGTTTTTCTTGTGACTTATAGGTATTTTCATTTCATGGTCTACGAGAGCCCCATCCCAGTCCTCTTTGAAGGACAAACACAAATCTTTTATTTCAAGACATTTACCTTGTATTTTTAAAGACATATATTATTTTTTGAGGTTCCTAGAGAACTATTTTGGGATATTATATTATTGTAACCTCAAAGACTTTGATTCAAGTATGAAATTCCAAATGTGTATCTATCATAATCTTTTTTGTGCCTAATGAAATGACAATTTAAAGTTCTCTTCCATATGCGGCCTATACTTTCTTGCTTCCTTTCCTTGAATATTTTGTTTTGTCTTGATGAATGATGCGATGGAAATGTCATTATATTTACTTTCACACTCTTTTGATTTATGATCTTGTCATATATTGTAAATATTTCCTTTCATAAGATACATGATCTTGTCTCAAGTATTATTTGCATGTGAATACTTATTTGAAATAAACCTAGGCCGTCTCGGGCATTGTTTATATTTTTGCATGTAATTTGAAAATAGAGGAGTACCATCTCTTAAAAAACACAGGGGTATTTTATCCTCATGAGGTTGATTCAAAGACCGTAAAACAATCTTTTAGATCAACAAATAGCAGGTAAAAGGTTTAGTGGCATATGAACTTGAGGCTAAGGGCAATCTGAGACAAGAAATTCTATAAGAATAAAAGCAAGTGGAAAAATATGACGACAAACTAGAGCAATTGGAAATAAATATGATTGTCTTATTATTGTCATCTAATGATTGGAGGCTCGTGGTGACAATGTGGAAGAGATTGACCTTGTTCACAATGTGGATAATGACAAAGGACCTAATGCCACTCAATAATACAAAGGCTTCATTTACCTGGAAGAAGGGCCTAACCCCTAATCCCTAGCTTTTTAGTTTCCATGGATGTTGGGTATGTGTTATATTCTTTGCACGAGTAGTAGTGTCTGAGCGTATGCGCCGAGCGTGCAGGGGGGTTAAAGGGGGGGTGCAGGGGTAGTGCCCTCGGAATTTTTTTTTTTGCCTCGGGAAACATGACACCTACCTCGGGAAACATGTCATGTATTTAGGTGGTTTTTTCGGCACATGGTTTTTGCCGATGGTTTTCTATTTCCGGTTAAGGAATTAGGGTTTTGGACTAATCCAGGTCATTGGGTTAGGGTTTTGGATGCCGCTGGCTCCTATATGTATATTATATTGTAAACAATGTAACACAATGAATGAATATAATATATGTTGGTTTTCCCGGTTTGGGTTTCCAGGGGAAAAATCTTTGTGTAATGTTTGTATTTGCCATTGTATCTTTTCTATTCTTTTCTGAATATTTGTTTATAGTAGACATTGCACAAGGTTAGAATTTACATTTGGTATCAGAGCTTTATTGGCTTTAGGGGGGTGCCTTTGTGGTCAAGGGTTTGGCTTGGGACTGTGATAAGCCTTGTTACAGTGGGAGATCTACGATATTGTTTTTCAGGTGAAAATAAATGTCAAGCAATTCGAAGATGGAGATCGAGAAGTTTAATGGGAAAAGCTTTGAGCTGTGGAAGCTCAAGATGGAAGATCTTTTGGTGGACAAAGATCAGTGGATCACGGTAGATCCAGGTACTGCACCTATAGGAACTTCTGAAGATGACCGGGAAAAGATGCATCCGAAGGCAAAGAGCACAATACGACTGTGTCTCTCCGATTCAGTATTACTGAATGTGTCAGAGGAAGATACAACCAAGGATTTATGGGAAAAGTTGGGGAAGTTGTATCAGTCTAAGTCCTTGGTAAATAAACTATTCCTGAGAAAGAAACTGTATAACTTGAGGATGAGAGATGGAGACTCAGTGGCAGAGCATTTGAACGCCTTCAATACTATGGTAAGTCAGTTAGTATCTGTTGAGATTAAAATTTCACATGAAGATAAATGTATCAGGTTGTTGTGTTCTTTACCAGACTCGTGGGATAGTCTGGTTGTGGCCATAGGTAGTAATACAACTTCTTT
>CBVK0101294449.1:0-24781 GCA_900067695.1 Picea abies | reverse complement strand
AAAAAAAAAAAAAAAAAAAAAAAAAACAAGATCTATTGTCACACAACCACACCTTCTACATTCTAGTTGCGAAATGACTCCGCAAGATTTAAAATAAATAAATGAGTATAGTGGTCCCATCAACACACTTATTTGGGACCTATCCCACTGGGTTCCTCTCTTCACCCCGATTCTAGTGAAACCTTTCATTTTTAACATAATTTATTTTGTTTACCCGACAATTCTCTGACACCCTTACTTGGCCCCTATCCCATTGGGTCCCCCTTTTTGCCATGATCATAGTGGTACTTATCATTTGACACGCTTCTTTTCAGTGGTCCCAACCACAGCTCCAGACCACTTTTGTTTCCCTTATGCCATTTTCCTACCCCATTTTTTCCAAATGGCTACCACAAGAGCCCAAGAACTCAATACCTTGATTGTTGGCAACCACTAGAACAAGAAATACACCAATACTATCACTACCAACATTATCTCAATCAATTCATCTATTGATATCCTCAAGGAATAATGTTCCCACATCAAAGACCTCAAAGACCTCAAAGGCCTCAACTACACCTTTGAACACTTCATGGGCCATTTCTAGAGCCCTTCCTCTTCTGAACAACCATATTATCAAGATGACCATGACTCTTCTGATTACCAAGGTCCTGATACAACCGAATTTACTTGACACCTCCACCCTCCCCGAATTGAGGTGAAAACATTTGATGGATCAGATCCCACACGATGGGTCACCCAAATGGAACATTATTTTCTTTGCATGCAATTATTGATGATTTAGCCAAGCTTTGTTATGGTGTCCTATATCTGGATCCAGAATTATGGCAACGGTCGCAATGGAAAAATAAGGCATGCCAATGGTATGTTTCTTGGACATAGTTTGTGGATGAAATTTATGACCACTTTGACTCTAACATCCACAATTTAGCCATTTGATAAAGTTAAAGAAGTCTGGGACAATGGAAGACTTTATTGCCACATTTGAGCACTTGGATTTTAGAATGGAGGGCATGTTAGATGATTTATTTAGGGAATTATTTATCAGTGGCCTCAAAGATGAAAATGAAATCCGTGCCCATGTTCTCATGACACACCCCTAGACTTGGTTGGAATCTACTCAATGAGTCAAGGAATCCCAATAGATTGTCTCCTCCCAGACCCGCAAACCCTCCTTTCCTCCTCACCCTAAACCCACCAATGTTTCTCCTCCTACAACTCCCCTCAAGGTCCAGAAATTAACCAGGGCTGAAATGGCTAACTGTCAAATCAAGGGTCTTTATTATAATTTCCAGGGCAAATATTTTCCTAGGCACAAGCTTAAGGAAAAAAATATTTTAATGGTTGTGACTAAGGATCTTTCGAAATAATATGTAGTTTTTCCACGTGTGGAGGAACTAGCACTACCATATGAGCTCACCCAACTCTCTAACCCACCCGAAGTTGACCCAATGATTTCACTTAATGCCCTCAGTGGCTTCTCTACTTCCTAGACTCTCAAATTAATTGGTTACATACAAAATAGGAAAGTAATCATCCTTGTGGATAATGGTAGCACCCATAACTTTATTCATCATTGGATTGCCCAAGAAGTTAATTGTTACATCTGTGCTATCAATAATTTTCAAATCATGATTGCCAATGGTGGTTCCAATAAATGTGGAGGACAGTGTGAAAATGTGTGACTCCAAATTGGTCAATATCATATGAAATCCCATATGTTTTCTATAGACATGGGTGGTTGTGACATTATTCTTGGTGCTGAATGGTTACACACTCTAGGCCCCATTCTCATGGATTTTAAGGACTTAACCATGTAATTACAATAGGAGGGACAACAATATAATTTCCAAGGAATCACAGCAGGCTCCCATGAGATCATAAGTTCCCATCGCATGGAATATCTCCTCAAAAAAGGTAATTCAAGAATTATAGACCAACTCCACTCCATTCATGTTGTTGAGACACCTTCTGTGCATCCCAACCTCCAATCTATCCTCTCCTTTCACCAAGTTGTTTTTACCATCCCCAAATACCTTCCCGCTTCCCATGGAATCCATGATCATTCCATCCCACTCATCTAGGGTAGCATCCCCCCAAATGTCCAGCCTTATCGCCATCCCTTTTACCAAAATAATGAATTTGAGAAAATTGTTCATGAATTACTAGAAGCCGGTGTTATTTGTCCCAGTACTAGCCATTGTTCTTCCCTTGTGCTCATGCTCCTCAAGAAAGAAGGTACTTGGCACATGTGTCCTGATTTTTGCGCCCTCAACAAACTCACAATAAAATATGAATTGAGTGGTGTTGATTACTTCACCAAATTGTATCTACGTTCTGAATATGACCATATCCATATGAAAGAAGAAGAAATCCCCAAGACTTCATTTCACACTCATGAGGGTCATTATGAATTATTGGTAATTCCCTTTGGATTGTGTAATGATCCTTCCACTTTCAAAAGTCTTATGAATCATGTCTTCCATCCTTTTCTCCATCATTTTTTCTTAGTTCTCTTTGATCATATTATCATCTATAGTAAAGATTGGCCATCCCATATCTCCCATGCGAATCACGTTCTCCATCTACTCTTTAAGCACCAACTTTTCCTCAAACAATCTAAATGTTCCTTTGGTGTCTCAGAAGTGGAATACCTGGGTCACATTGTCGGTAAGGATGGTGTTCTAGTGGATCCTAAGAAAATTGAATCTATGCAATATTGGCCTCGCCCTAGAACTCTAAAGAGCTTGTGTGGTTTTCTGAGTTAAACAAGATATTATAGGAAGTTTGTTTGGAATTGTAGAAAGATTGTAGCTCCTTTCACTTCCCTCCTTAAAAATAATTCTTTCACTTGGACTTCAGTTGTGGATCATGCCTTCCAAGCCTTAAAAGATGATATGTGCTTGACCCCTGTCCTAGCACTCCCTGACTTCACAAAGACATTTGTATTGGAATGTGATTTTTCGAGGAAAGGTATTGGAGTCATACTCATGGAAGATGAAAAACCATTGGCCTTCACTAGGAAATAAATTTCAAAGAGACATTTGGGAGAATCCATTTATCAAAAGGAAATGTTAGCTATTATGCATGTTGTGGATCTCTAGCATCCTTATTTATTGGGTCAACAATTCCAAATCAAAACTGATCATCAGAGTCTCAAGTATTTCCTGGAACTAATTTCATCCTCAACACAACAAAAATGGGTGACCAATCTGTTTGACTATGATTACGAGATAATTTATAATAAGGGAAAAGGAAATGTAGTGGCCGATGCTCTTTCCGAGAAATATGAAGAAGGCGGGTCCCTTTTCTCCCTCTCCTTAATTGTACCATATTGGCTCCAATATGTTCATGAGGAATGGTTGCAAGACCCCAAAATTTCTAGCATCCTCCACCAATTGCAACACAATACTTTAGTTTCTCCAGGGTACTCTTGGGATAATGAAGAGCTTCACTACAAAGGTTGTTTGTATTTATGCAAGCAATTGAAACTTAAATCCACAGTGCTTTCTAAAATTCATGCCTCACCCACAGTTGGGCATTCAGGATTTGCCAAAACCTGTGAATGGGTCAAATGTTCTTTTTTCTGGAAGGGTATGAAACAGGACGTCTACACCGTTGTGGATTAATGTGAGGTCTATCAATGCAAAAATGGAGAAACTATCAAAGCTTCAGGAACACTCCAACTGATTCCAATTACCCCTGCTATTTGGTGAGATATTTCCATGGACTTCATTATAGGCTTACCTAAATCAGGAAATAATTCAGTCATCATGGTGGTCATCAATTGTCTCTCCAACTATTCTCATTTTTGTTCTCTTCAACACCCATTCATAGCTGCCACAGTGGCTCAAATATTCATGGATAATATATTCAAGCTTCATGGCATGCCTAATTCAATTGTCTCTGACAGAGACCCAACTTTCACTAACAATTTTTGGCAAGAATTGTTCAAGATACAGGGCACCCAATTACATCTTAGCATTTCCTATCACCCCCAGATAGATGGCCAGACTGAATTTGTCAACAATTATTTAAAAACATATTTGTGGCGTTTTTCATCTGAGTGGAAAAATAGGTGGTCTCAATGGTTACCCCTAGCTGAATGGTGGTACAACACCTCTTACCAAAAAACTACTCGCATGAATCCTTTTGAAGCAGTCTATGGCAAAAATCCTCCATCAATTCTCTCATATATGTGAGGGGTCTCAAAGGTTGAGGAGGTTGTCACAAATATTACAATCTGGGAGGCTATTCTTCATGCCCTCAAAGATAATTTGGTCATGGCTCATAATCACATGCAGAAACAAACAAATCAAGGTCATTTCTAATTCCATTTTGTTGAAGGGGATGGGGTATTTCTTTTACTACAACCTTGTAAGAAGACATCACTCAAATATAAACACTATTAGAAGCTTGGGCGCAAATTGTATGGTTGTTATACAATTTTCAAGTGTGTTGGATTAGTGGCCTATCAGTTATCTCTACCCAGTCAGTCAAAGCTCCATCTTGTTTTTCAAGTTTCCTGCTTAAAGAAGGTGATTGGAACTAAGTTCCAAACTCAAACTAGTCTCCCTAAGTTGGATGAAGAAGGTTTTGTTATGACATGAAGTTGTCAAGGGTAGCAGGCAGCAGCCATGAGCACAAAGAACAACACTCAAAGAAGTTCATTTTGGGTTGGAAACATAAGCAAGCAGGTGAGTGCAGTTTTCAATAGTAGAGATCCACTGTGCAGTTCAGATTAGCATCTCTCAGGCATTCAGAATTCCAAAAATTGTGCTAGGTTTAGTGCTAGAAAGAATCCCTAGAGTTAAATATCAAGCACCACACATCCTCCTCCAGTGGACAGTCCCGTTTTACTTTGAGAGTTTGGGATTTGGGAATTTTGGGACTTCCCATCTCAATTTCCTTCAAAGTGCTTTCTACCATAGTGCACATATATCTACTGCGTGTCTATGCAATCAACAACCAAGGTTTCATATTTGTACTTATTTGGAAATTCGGGCAACTTCTGGTTAATGGATCCTCTATTTCCTTTTCTCCCAGAGAGCGTGGATCTCTGTCATGTGTTATTCCAAATCTAGTGGATGTAGTTTACTTTGGGATTTCAAGCTTCGGGAGTTTCGGCTTCTCCACTCCCGATTTCCTCCAGAGTACTTTTCTCTCGAAGTTTCATCTCTTTTCCATCTATCCCTCTAGATTATGGCCACATGGCATTTATTTTAGGCCACCACATCAACTTCGGAAGATCATCCTCCAAGAAGTGTTCTTGTTCAATGGAAAAATTAGCACCATATCTAAGCACGGTTTGAAGGATTATATAGTTGGCGGGCGGATAAAATTTAGCTATGGCGTTAAATTTAGCAGGTGCACCAAAATCACAAATCGTGACTAGTTCAATGACCATGGTTCATTTCGGGGCCAAAACATGCTTAGGCATTAAAATCCTTGAGTGAGCCAAAATCTAAACCATGGTATTGCAGGAGAACTACGTGGCAGAAGGTGGTGAGTTTCAGGCCCAAAAGAGGTGTGGATCTAAACCATCTTTAGTGGCCCTGCAATCATGGGCTTATTCAATATCAAATCTGAGAGAAACATGTAGAATCCCCCTAGGAATTGAGCTTCATCCTGATCCCGAGGAGAATTTAGTTAATAAAATAAATAACTATTAGTTGAAACCTTGACTCACTCGATAAATAGAAAGCATGGAGGTTTTTTCCATGGAGATAAAAGATTGTCATCCCAAGGTAACACAAGGGGAAGTTGTCCTACAGGCTCATGCTGACCCAAGTTTTCTTTTGACAGAAGGAACAATGCATGTGAAGAATCCTTGGATAGGAATGTCAGCTTGCACTCCTAGTTGCAGTTTAGTATTTTGAGCATAAATACATCATATGAATGAGAGAAAAAAGGGTGGGGGGTTTAGTTGAATATGACCCGAGAGAGTGTTAGGGGAAGAGCACTGTATTTTTCAGATTGTAAGCCTGGGGGGCATGGATTGTAAAATATTATGTTATTGAAGATTCCTTTGAGCTATTTTATCAGACTGTCTTCTATGTTTCTATTATATTTTTATTCTTGGCTAGATGTAGCATCTTTATTTATGGATTCCTGATACAATAGAGGATTTGTTGTTATCTTTCCCATGCTTCATTAGATGTGGCATATTTGATTTATGGATTCCTGAGATAGTAGAGGAGTTGTTTTTATCATGCCCATGCTTCACTGGATGTTGCATATTTGATTTATGGATTCTTGAGACAATAGAGGATCTATTGTTACCTTGCCAATGCTTCATTGGATGTAACATCTTTGATTTATGGATTCTTAAGATAGTATAGGATATGTTGTTATCTTACCCATGTTTTATCATTCATTATTCAGACACATCTATGCTTTTTGGAGGGAGGATACTTGCTTAGTGAGTTTTCGTCTTTAGGTTAAATCTCTTATTCTCCTTTTCATCATTACACAAATCCCTTATCTGATAGGCAGTTTAAATGCCTTCATTGAGAAGAATACTTACAACTCCATAGCCCAATGGTCCATCACTGATATATAGTGATATCTTCTTTCTTTTCCTTTCTTTAAGGTCTTGTTGATGCACCTACTCAAACCATTTCAATTCATTTAAATTTTGATGGGTATTGGGCTTATCCTCTTGTAGTCTGAGGGTGAATCTCAGTGCTAACATCATTGGTGTCATTATCGGGGAAAAAAGTGAAGATATCTTCCATGGGATAACGACAATGAAGAGATCCAATTTTAGATGGTGAATTGAAGTTGGACACACTATTGTAACTACTCATCTTTCAGCATGGTGAATCCACTGGTTTGGAATTAATAATATTTTAGCTCAGAGATATTTTTTCTGTGATTTTTTGAGGATAATTGGTTTCCCTAATCCAGATCCTATTAGAGATGAATGGGAACGTATCCTTTCTAAATTTCGAGGAGAAGAGTGGGGGGTACCAGCTAAATACTTATTGGATTTTCATGATTTTATTCATCAATGTCATATCATGCATGAATATGTTCAGATAAATATTTCCAAGTATTCGTTAGAGGGGATTGCTCGATTGATGTCGATCTCTTCCAATTGCAATTATGAGCTCTTTGGCAGGTTTCATGGAACTTTTAATTCATTTTGTAAAGAGTATTTTTCAGCTGAACATATTTTTGAGGAATGTTGCGATGAGTTTTATTTTCTCCATAAAGTTTCTTCTACTCATGAAATCCTAATTTGTGATGAAGCATTTATTGTAGAATAAAATGTCTACCATGAAAATCAAGAGGTGTTGAATGATATTCATTATGATAAAAATAACATAGAAACATCTATAATCATATCAGAAGTATCAATTGTTTTCAATGTTCATGAGCATCAACATGTCTCTTTTGAATGTTCTGACATCAAAGAGCAAGTGTATACATCACCAAAAGAAAGTTATGGATCTGAGTTACAGGCATATGATAAAGAGAAAGAGACATTCATTGATATACATGAGGATATTTCTTGCCATCAAATAGCATATGTTATTAGAGAATATAAAAGAGAGGTTTATAATCATCCTGCATCATCCATTCACTCACTTGTCCTTGCCAGATATTCAACAATATGTAAGCATCTATAAACAATAGTGTCCTTTTTGTTACCAACCCAATAAGTTTTATCACCTATTTTATGACCCTATAGGAGAGTACATGGAGTTTCATTTCCTCAATGCGTTGAGGCCTTCAAGCTTGATCTAACCTTGATCATTGGGTGGTAATATCAAGAATGTAATTAATTTTTTGTCACAATTTTACCATCCCATGCTAATCAGTGATAGATTTAATATGTTTTCAATTAGGAAGTTACTTGAATGACTCTAGTGGAAGTTTGTATCCATCTAACACATTGTAAAAATCGATTAGTTTAGGATTGTACATAAATAAGCTCCTTGTAGAGCATCTGTGTGTGTTTTCTTTTTAATTTTAGTAGTGTACATGTCAGCCTATTATCTTCAACAAAATGTATTTGAGCTTGACTCCACAACCCAACGACTAAGGCACTAGAGCTGCTTGTTCTTGGCAGCTCAAAGGGAGCATGACATCCCCTGTGGAGACAATGTTGTCACATGAATTTGTCAAGGGTCGCAGGAAACATCCATAAGCACAAATCACAACACTCAAAGTAGTCCATTTTGGGCTTGAAACACAAGAAAGCATGCGGGTGTATTTTTCAACAATAGATATCCCCTGTGCAGTTTAGATTAGCGGCTCTCGAGCATTCGTAATTCCAAAATTTGTGTGAGTTTTAGAAACAGACAAAATCCCTGTAGTTAAATATCAAGCACCATGTGTCCTCCTTTAGCACACGGTTAGCATTCACTTCGATAGTTTTGGATTTGGGTGTTTTGGCACTTCTCCTCTCAATTTCCCCTAGAGTGCTTTTTGCCAGAGTGCATAGATCTTTGTCACGTGTCTATGAAATTGACAGCCAAGGTTTTATCTTCGTACCTCTTTGGCACTTCAGGCGAATTTCGGTCAGTGGCTCCTCCATTTCATTTTCTCCTGGAGTGCGTAGATCTCTCCCGCGTGTCCTTCCCTATCTAGCAGTTGTAGTTTACCTCATGATTTTGGGCTTTGGGAGTTTCAGCTTCTCCACTTTCGATTTCCTCTGGAGTACTTTTATCTCGGATTTTTAGGTCTTTTTCCATCTTTCCCTCTAGATAATGGCCACATGTTAGTTATTTCAGGCTTCCACATCAGCTTCGGGAGATCATCCTCAGGGAAGTGTTCTTGTTCAGCGCCAAAATTTGCACCTCCTCTAAGCACGATTTGAAGGATTCTATAGTTGGTGGGTGGATAAACTTTAGCGGTGGTGCCAAATTTAGCAGGTGTGCCCATATCGCAGATCATGACCAGTTCAATTCCTATGCATCATTTCGGGGATGGAACATGCTCGAGCATTAAAATCCTTAAGTAGGATGAAATCTAAAGCATGGTATTGCTGGAAAACTACATGGCGGAAGGTGGTGAGTTTTGGGCCCAAAAGCTGTGGATCCAAACTGACTTTGACAACGTTGCAATCGCTTGCTTATTTAGTGTCAAATTCAAGAGAAGGAACTAGCATCCCCCTAGGCATTGAGCCTCATCCCGATCCCGAGGAGAAGTCAGTTAATGAAAGAAAGAACTGGTAATTGAAACCTCAACTCACTCCATAAATACAATGAATGGAGGGTTTGTCCGTGTAGACAAAAGACTGTCAGCCTGAGGTACCACGAGGGGTAGTTTTCTTGTAGGCCCATGCTGAGATGATTTTTCTTCCGACAAAAGGAATAATTCACATGAAGAATCCTTGGATAGGAAGGCCAACTTGCACTCCTAGTTGCGATCGACTTTTTTGAGCATAAATACATCATATGAATCAGAGAAAAAAGGGTGGGGGTTTTAGTTGAAGATGATACGAGAAAGTGTTAGGGGAAGAACACTGTATTTTTCAGATTGTAAACGTGAGGGGTATGGATTGTAAACTATTATGTTATTGAATATTCCTTTGAGTTGTTTTATCAGAGTGTCTTCTATATTTCTATTCTATTTTTATTCTTGTCTGGATGTAGCATCATTGATCTATGGATACATGAGACAGTAGAGGATCTGTTGTTATCTTTCCCATGCTTCACTGGATGTGGCATATTTCATTTATGGATTCCTGAGATAGTAGAGGATTTGTTTTTATCTTTACCATGCTTCACTAGATGTTGCATCCTTGATTTATGGATTCCTAAGATAGTAGAGGATCTGTTGTTATATTGCCCATGCTTCCCTAGATGTAGCATCTTTGATTTATGGATTCTTGAGACAGTAGAGGATATGATGTTATCTTTCCCATGTTTCATCATTCATTATTCAAACACATATATTCTTTTTTAAGGGAGGATCTTTTCTTAGTGAGTTTTTATCTTTATGTTAATTCTCTTATTCTTCTATTCATCATTACGCAAATCCCTTGTCTGATCGAAATTTTAAATTCCTTCATTGAGATGAATACTTATGAATCCATAGCCCAATGGTCCAGCACTTATCTATAGTGATATTAGTTATCTTTTCCTTTCTTTAAAGTCTTTCTGATCCACCTGCTCAAACCATTTCAATGCATTTACATTTTGATGGGAATTGGGCTTATCCTGTTGTAGTATGAGGGTGACTCTTAGTGCTAACATGTTCCATATGGTTGCAGCCACAAGCATTCTTGGCCTAGAGAGGGCATTGTCTCCGTCAGCACACCATCCAAGAAGTGTTAGTCGAATGGAAAGATACCCCTCCAAAATATGCCACCTGGGATCCGATCACCATTCCACAACAATTCCCTCATCTTAAGCCTTGAGGACAAGATTGTTCTTCAAGGGGTAGGGCATGTTAGGGACCTAACCTCCCTAAACCATCACATAGGTAGAATAATATAATTCCATGTAATAAAGGCCAATATTAATAAGGTCTAGCAATAAGGAAGAATAAGTCATATGTAAGAAGACCCAATAGAAGCTTCCACTTCTAGAAGGATCTTCCTCTAGATTGTTCCTTTGAATATATAGATTTAGTATAAAGAGAAGTAGAGGGTATGAGAAATATTGTCTTGGATATTATTGTAATAGAGCTATGCTCTTCTAGAGTTTTCCCCCTCGAAGAGGAAAGTGAACATTGCTATCAGTAATCAAAGTGCTCTTTTTGGTGTTATTATGGTATTATTCTGGTATTGTTATGGTTATATCATTGTTTCTTTGCCATTTCTAGATAATTATTTTTCTTATGCATATTATTTTATATATGGAATACTACACCAATTCTCACAAGTAAGACATAATCAAAACCATTTTGTAAACATAACCTTACCCATAATAAGTGAGATCAATTTTCCTTCTACACCATTTGTTTTATATAAATTTCCTCACGGACACATGTCCTCATGCACAAATAATTAAATTGTTTAGATTAAATTAATTATGATTATTCAACCACACACTTGTCACACTCTCCCCAAGTTGCACAAGTAATTATCATTTTTATTTTATTTAAAAATCCAATTTCCTCAAATTCCCCAATGTGTTCCTATTTTCGCTCTTAGGTGTCCCTTTGTTCCCCAAATTTTCATGTAATACATGTGTCCTAACTAGATATTAGTTAGAGTTGGATTATGAGTCTTCTTCTAGTTAGAATAGTGGTAGATTTACTCTAGATACCATTCTATGTGTCCACCGATTCTTTCTTATTGTTATTTCTTCTATTTTAAAATCTAATTTATTATTTTCATGCACATTGTTGGTGTCTAAAGATGTCCTAAAAACAACCTTAGTTTAACATTAATTTATCAACCCGGATATTCATCTTTTATCTCAAGAATATTAGAAAAGTCTATGTAGGTAGCCTAAAATCATGTAGCTAAACCAAATCTAAGTTCATCAACAATCAAATTCCTCAAACATTCACCAAAGGTTCTAAGAACTAAATGGAATTGGAATCCGATTACTAAGATATTGTGAAATGGAAAGGAACTAATTAATCTATTGAATTCACTTAACTAGAAAGCAGTAACTGAATCTAACTAAGGACTTGCAAAATTAACTATCAATTATGAATGTTGATTACTGGAAAGGAAATAACGAATTACTCTATCTATGGAAAGAAACAACAATTATAATCTAATCGGAAGGGACAACTAATGTAACCTTTACCGAAAGGAACAACTATTGTAACCTTAACTGAAAGGAACGACTATTATAACTTTAACTGAAAGGAACAACAATCATAAATCTGAGGAAAATGAACAGCATGGATGAAAATGTGAGGAACTGTCAAACAATAACTTCAAAAATGGAAATCATTAATACTTAAGGGAAATGTCTATCCTCTATATGCAAACAATCATAAAATTATTAACACACTTATGCATTTATCCTTGGCTATTGTAAAAGAGATCTGAATCACAAAATAGAAATCAAACTTCGAACTGATACAATTATAGAATGAGACAGTAGCTCCTTCAGACTGGGCCCTCGATCTTCAGAAGTACTTCTACGAGAAACTCAGAGCACAGAAATAATAAAAAAACTCAAAACTTTCATTGATTCCATGGCTAGTAAAACATTTATAAAAACTACTTGTGTAGAAAAACTTTGAATCTAATTACTTGAATGTCTGTTTTTTTCTCTATTTTTCTAGATCTATTACCCTCTTATATATTACAATAGTTTGGGTAAATCAATCTATCCTGAGGATCGAAAGATACTCATGATTTCATTACTATTATAAAATTACAATATAGAAAATGCATTATCTTCAAACTGCTTTGCGCCTAAAAAGTCTTCAACCTCCAATAGCTTGCGCATAGCCAAAATCTCTTTGGTTATCTTTGACAGTTATTTATCCAATTCAACAACAAAATCAAACCATTCCAATCGTAAATTAGAATCTATTTAATAAAACTTTAATAACAACCCTAAGAGACATATTAATCATATTCTTTCCTATCTATCCCTAACTATCTAAGAAATCAATCAAAATCATATCATGAACTGTGGGAAAAAGGAAGATATTTATACCTTTTTCTTAACCCAACACACACATGTGCATGTTATCCAATATTTAGATTTTACTCACTTTTTCCTACAATTTTATTTATCTCAATTCTTTTAATTAATTTAATATTTTTAATTAGTCCCTTAATTAAACTTAGACTTAGGCTTATATTTAATAATTTAATGTTTAATTAAATATTTTATTGTAACGTTATTTTGAAGGAGTGTTGTAGAGAACCCAAAAACCCTAGCTCGACAGGCACCGACCTCCTCCTGTAGATGGGGCCACAACACCTAAGTCCACCATGCTGCACCAAGATACCACTATTGATCTATGAAGATGAACCCATGAGTGGGGGGACAACCCCCCGCTTACAAGAATGTGGTTGCAAATGACTGGGAAGGACTAAGAGCTAAGTGGCTTGCCTTTGAACCACTTCCCCACCTACAGGAAAAAATCTTATCCAAGGAACATAGATTTAACAAATAAATGGAATTGGAGCTAAGAATGTCTCATCCAAAGGAATATCATGTATGGGAACCAAGAAAATGCATTCCCAAATTGGAAAAACCACTCAGGTACACCATTAGCTCAACTAGGGTTGGGGAGCACACCCAGTTCATGAGAGAGAATGCTCTCATAGGAAAGTTTCTGGGCCTATGGTCATATGAAAGGGACCTCATGTTATGGATCAAATATTGTTTGAACCCCAAGGGAGACTACGAAGTGTAGCTCAGTTCCAAGTCTTTTTTCACTATCATCCTCTACAGTTTAGAAGACGAGGACATGATTTTTGAAAATGGATCATGCTTCTACAATTCTGTAGGGATATTCCTTAGTTTTTGGATGGATCGTTTTATTCTAGAGAAAGAGGAATTCACCATTGAACTAGTCTGGATCAGACTATATTCTCTACCGCATGAATTTTCGTTGGAGAAAATTCTCATGGGAATAGGGAACATAGTGGGAAGAAATGTAAAATCCTCAAAGGAAACAAAGCAGAGAAAATACACTTAATACGCAAAAATATGTGTTTACATGGATATATCGAAGTCTCTATGAGGTTTAGTAACCCTATAATACTAGGATGAATACTCCAGTCAAACCATGGACTCTGAGGACATCCCCTTCCGCTGCAAAAAAATGTCATGTGCACGGTCACCTCTTCCGTGGATATCGCTTAAACACTGAAAACCCAAAATCAAGGGAATGAAAGAAAAAGGATGGCTATATGATGGTTATAGGTAGGAAAAAACAAACCCACAGAAAAAAAATCAAGAAATCATTAAGAAAATCCCCACCAAAATTTCCTTTGACAACCAAATCCTAGAGGAAGAGGATGGCGAAAATATGCACAAGAACGACAATTAAAATAATGAAAAATGAAAAGCCACACACCAAATGGAATCATCCAAAGAATAATAAAAAATAAATGGGCCCAACATCCCCCAAAAATGTGGACAAGTCATAGGATGGGGGGGATACCCTAATGCAACTAGATGAATAGGATTTGGCAGATATAGATCTGGAGAAACTGGAGGAGGCCTTTAAAAGAAAAGAGTTGCAAACCATCCTAGTAGAAAAACTCATGAAAGTGCATAAAGTTTTCATTGAATCTACCATAGGATCCACCTCAAGATTAGGGATATCCTGAGACCCAACCTCTGAGTTAAGATGTTCCCCTCGTGAAAGAAAGCATCAGGGCCAAAAATCTACACACCAACTCATCAATGAAGTAGGAAATTGCATTCTCAATTCAGGTTAGTTCCAGAGACTCATAGAAGGGTACCTCAATCCACCCTCCTATTGATCATGATGAATATCATCACTTGGAATATTAGAGGGATTAATGGAAGGTCCAAACAAAGGACCCTTCTTGACAACATTTGTGTAGAGAATCCAAACATTCTCCTCTTATGGGAAACAAAATGTTTCGGCGATGAAGCAGAGGACATATTCCAACATTGTTGGAGGACCTGCAACTCCATTCATACAGAGTGAAATGGGGCCACCGAGGGCCTACAAATATAATGGAACCCTACTAGAGTTATCATAGACCAACCCTTCTCCACATTGGGCACACTCACCGCTCACTTCATGAACATAGGCTCTAAGAAAGAGGGGATGATTACAAATTCTTATGGGCTGCAAAGTGCTAAAGACAAACAATTGTTCTTGGGAAGAATAGCTACAATTAGGTCATTGCTAGGATCACTGCACTGGTTGATAGGAGGTGACTTCAACATCATCCTTATAATGGAGGAAAATAAGACAAGCACCAAGCGACTGGATCGGGATAGTGGTAAGTTTAGAACTATAATCAATCAACTCAATTTTAGAGACGTAGAAGCTATAAATGGTATCTTCACTTGGTCCAACTGCATATTGGGGCACCAACATGTTGCAAGTAGACTAGATCATTTTCTCATCTCTGAATCACTATTTTTGGATGATCTGGTCCTTGAAGCCAACATTCTCCCAAAATATGGCTCAGATCAGTAGTTAGTTTCTCTCTGGTTAGACACTAATGCCACACCCAAGCTTAAGCCCTTCAGATTCGATAATTCCTAGATCAACCTCCCAGACTTTCAAAACCTCTCCAAAGATTTGTGGCAGTAGGTAGAAATAGACCATGGCCCATGTATGTATAAATTCTAGTAGACTTTAAAAAAATTCAAAGGAAATATAAACTCAAATAAAAATGTTCTTGGAAATATACTACATAAGAATATATATTATCATGTAGCACCTCAAATCTCTGCAGTATGTCTTTATTGCAGGGGAAATAATGACAACTTTCATAAAGGAGGAATAATAGTTACAGGTAGGACTAGAAGAGTGACAAAATCAAGAGGAGATACTCTAGAGGAAGAAATTCAGACTATAATGTTTCAAGGAAGGGGAAAAGAACACCAAGTTCTTCCATAGATCCATGGTTCACAGAACATACATCAAAAAAATCACTCAACTAGAATACAACCAGGGAAACCCTAACATGGATCACGCAATCATAGAAGAGGAATTTAGAAACTACTATAAATATCTTGTGACTTAACCCATAAAGGATCGAACGCTTGTTATTCACAAGATCAATAGGCACATCCCCTCCCTAGTAACATAGGAACAAAATGAATCACCGACCTAACCAATCACACAAGAACAAGGCTATCAAGGGTTTAAAGAGATGCCCCCAGGAAAAACCCTAGGGCCAGATGGATTTACAACAGACTTCTTCCACTACTATTGGTCGTTGATATAGGAATAAGTCTAGCAAGTAGTTGAGGAATCCAAAACTTATGGGAAAGTTCTTTTGGCCTTCAACACCACCTTCCTCACTCTAATCCTAAAGGAATAAAGGGTAACACAGCCCAAACAATTCCAAACAATACCACTCTACAATGGAATCTACAAAATGATCATGAAAGGTATTTACCTTCAAATCAATCCAATATTCCCCTTCATCATCTATAAATATCAAGCAAGCTATGTGGAGGGCCATCAAATCATGGATAGTGTCATCCTGACACATGAGGTCATACACTCATTCAAGTCAACACAAGCCTTGGATATGCTCAGAAAACTTGACCTTTATAAAGCTTTTGATAGAATAAGCTGGCAATATATGTGCTCCCTCCTTGAAGCCTTTGGCTTTGATAACAACTGGGTAGCCTCGATTATGCAGCTCACTTCCTCATCCTTCTTCTCCATTCTTGTCAATGGAGTGCCCTTCTGACCCTTTTCTCCCACACGAGGCATTTCGCAAGGGGATCCCCTTTCCCCTTTCCTCTTTGTCATAATGGTAGAAGGCCTTGGACGCTACATCAAAGAATCAATAAACAATGAATCCCTCAAGGTTATACCTTTCCACAACCTCCATCTAGCTCCCTCCCATAGTCAATTTGTACATGACACACTGTTGCTAAACACCCCCACTTCCTAGGAGTCCAACAAGCTGAAAATCATCCTCACTGACTCTGCAGATGGGTCGAGAACCTCCCTAAACATTGACAAGTCATAGATATACTTATTCAACATGCTAGTGGCAATAAAAAACCATATCTCTGGACTTTTGGGCATCCCCAAGAGCTCCCTTTCGTCCAATTATGTGGGTGTTCCCCTCATGGGAGAAGCCACTCAAGATATCTCCTGGGACAACCTAATGCTTTCCATCTATAATAGACAAAGAAAGTAGACCTTCATATCTCTAAACCTTGTCGTCTGCCTTGCTCTTCCAAAATTTATGCTCCAAGCCCTACCGACTTACCTCTTCACTTCCTTAGCAACACCCTAGTCTATCATCAGAGCCATCAAAAACCTCCAGTGAAAATTCTTATGCCATGGTCATCAATTGGATCAGAAGTGGGCAGTCATAGGCTGGGATGAAATTCGTCATCCCAAATCACTTGTGGTGATGTGTCTTAGCATCCCACAAAACTATGGTGGTATTGGCTTAAGCATCCCACAGAACTATGGGAAAGAATATGGAAACAAAAATATGTGCCACGTATCAGAGAGGACCTTCTTACTAGACTCAATGATCTGATTGATGGTTCCAACATATAGAGCACAGCTCTGAGCAACAAACCACTCATATGTAAATATGCATTCTGGGAGATACAAAATGGAGAACACTCCTTATTTTGGAAAAAATCTTGGCAGCAACAATCTCCCTTATCCTCCATATAAGATCTCACCCCTCTCCATCAATATATGCAATCAATTAAAACTATACATGTAAAATATCTATGAAAGGAAAAATCACCACAACACCCCTGACGCATATGGAAAACTCGTCGCAACACCCCTACCGCCTATGGAAAACTCAACCCCATGAATTAAACATCTAGGAGGGAATGGACATGTAGGTCTGGAGGGACTATGCTAATCAGATACAACAAAATAAGAAAGCATGTGAGCCCAAACCCAAAAGATCCCAATCAACTTATATATATATATGAGATGTATATGATTGGGAAAGGGCTCTCTCTCTTTCTTTCGCTCTCGCTCTTAGCTCTTGGTTCTTTTTCTTGATATCTTGAGTTTTGTTGTTGTTAATAAAATGTTGTACATGTAATCTATATTTGGTTCTAGGTAAATAGATCTATGTGACATGAGTCCAGAGTCAGAAGTCTGTAACAGAGTACCAAGTTGTATATCTAAGATTGTATCCGATAAGTTCTGAAGATAATAGATGAAGAAGGACCTAAAATTTTGAAATATAATGTGTCATACTATGTTTACGATTATGCATCATATATTTATAATACTTCTTTATGTTTGATAAGCTCAATATGATGTTTATGTGTATGAATGCTTTTCACAAATTAAGTATCTTCAGTTCTTGTACGCATGAGTTTAGATCTAGTTTGTAATTGGTCTATATTGCACAAGATCATGGTGAGTGTTGAAGGTTCTGGGAGCCCACCCAAGTATTCTCCTTTCCCTTCCCTATCCTTTTGTCTTGGTTGTGCTTCGGGTGATACTTCTTCTCTTGGAAGGAGATGAAAATTCCAACGCTCTAGACTACATGGTACCTTTTGTTGGTAACCTAAGAAGGACCCTGGTTTAATCAATTCCGTGCCAACAAGATGGTTTTGTTGCCGAGACCTGCATTAAAAGGGAACCTGTAGGGATAATTCTTTCACAGATTCATAGATCTAATATTCACCAATGGTGGGAGAGAAATTGTGATGCCTTCATATGGAAAGAAGCAGAGTTGAGAGGAAAGTCTGTGAAATATACATGGGAGGTAGTCTTTTAATTAGAAATATCAAGCGACCAGTATGAGATATTCTGGGTTAAGTTCCTAGAAGAACATTTCTACTGGATAGATAGGATCCAAGAAGCTCAAGAATTACAAGAATGAGTCAAGAATACTTGTACTTGTGATACATAAAATATTGCATCACTTCATCGGTTGGATCATCCAGTCACACTAACGATTGATTTCTAGGTCAATACCACATTAGAAGGATACATTATTGAGTTTGCGGCTGAGAATCACCAATAGTTTTTGTGAGCATAAGTGGATTTCAAGAAAGATGCAAAGGGAATACTATTAAGAGAAATTACACTGTAGATTAAGGTTTTTTTGATTGAAGAGGGGAAGTTGACTATGTCCCGGACTAAGATGGCAGCATAAACACCCTTGCTTGGGGTAGGGTGAGTTGGGGTGTATTCATGGCCTGTGAAAGGGGAGAGGGTTCTTTGAAAAATGGGGGAAACATCAAGTCTTTTTCCCTTAGATGAACATAGACGTTTTATGGAGTATAGCTCCAGATGAGTTGGGAGGTATGTAGTTTGTGTCAAACCCCAACTTCATCAATTTTTTCAATTCAACCATCATGAACCTTAGGGACTTACCATTTTTTGGCACCCCTGGAAAATCTGTGAGGTGTAACAAGTTTTTGATCAGTAGGTTGCATGACAAAAGTATGTGATTGGATAGGATATATCTAATCCACACAGAAGACATCCACCAGCTTACTAGACTATCCCTTGAGGGTGAGAACATGTCCAATATTTTCTAGGGTGCCAAAAATCATGGCAAGAAGAAGGGGGAGCCCAACCTATACGAAATGTTTCACACACAGAGGGGAGGGTGGCGCATAGCCATGATCGACCCCATACTACCCAAGATGGTTTGGACTAGTTGCTACATTATTGCTAGCAAAGTGACGAAGTCCTACTATAAGGGAGAATGCACACTCGATGCTTTATCAATGGCCAATTTTTCTGCTAATGGAATTTTCGTCAACTGGTGCAACTACCTATTAGAGGAACTCCTTGTGTCCTGTGAGGAAGCCCATGGGAAAGGTGGTACTTTCACCTATGGATACTTTTTGTTTTTGTTCACAATGCTCAAGTGGAGGCCACCTACTGGAAGATCGTTGGTGCCAATAGATAAGGGGATCTTGGTGAAAATGTTTGAGCCCCGACATTCAAGGGTGGACTCGAATAACACCACCTTCAACAACACAACGTTCTCCAGGTGGTACAATAGATTAATCGATGCAACATAGAGGTTGTGCATTCTACAGGAGCTGCTTAACTGCAATACGTAGAACATAACATTCAGCATGAACTGAAACCGTAGATTTTTGTGGTCGAGGTATGCCAACAGGGAGGGATTCCACTCGCAAATTCTTCCATTCTATTTGGATGAAGAGGCCTTTGACAAGGAGGTGATGTTGTGGCCTAGAGTCAAACACAACCCATGCAAGTCGAGGATGCATTATGTTTTTCCTGTCGATATTTTGAATAAGAAAGGTTAGGAAGCAGGGGTAGGACTGAGCTCAGGCACAGAGGTATAGAAGAAATAATCTAGCATAGATAGACTTTGATGAAGAGGAGGATATGAAACCATTGGAGCACAAGAAGTGGACACTGTTGATGTTCCTGTAACTACCAGAGCAAGGATGTCAATGAAATACTTAGTGTTGCATTCATCATAGATCTAGTGGCTAAGAAAATTAGGATGGGGATTTCCCCAAGTATGTTTCTAAACCTCCAACCCATCCCATCCACTATCCCCTACACTCGCTCAATGGCTTGAGAAGCCCACATCATCCATATCCAAGATGACCATGAGCCCATAACCACTCCATCCGCCAAAATCATAGAGCAACCGCCATCACCACCACAGACACATTCGTCAACTCCAAAAACCGACAGTCCACCCCAAACCAATGATCCAGAACCCATGTAGCTTGATCCCCCAAAAATACCCAAGAAGAGGCCAAATTCTCTGGTCCAAACCCAGAAATGTCGGAGCAGAAGCTACAACTAACTAGCCTGAACCATGAAGCCCAGGACCAGCAGATCATACCCTTTGTACTGAGTAAGGATGCTTCATCTTCTATGAAGATGCAAACAATAGAGAAGCCTCGAGTCCAAAGTCCCCATCACACTACCTCAATAATTAAGTTTGAGGGTGTTATAGGAAGTACAACCTAGGAAGAAGAGGTCTACAAAGAAGAGGATATACAAGAGGGACAGAAGGAACCTGAGACGACTTTAGGCCAAAGTGCAACATTAGAACAAGAACATATGGATCTAGTCTTCCAAAACCCTTAGTAGTGTGCATATTTGCTACAACCTTGTCTGTCTAGAATAGATGTTTTAATGTTCCTTCCTGCAGCATTGAGATTGAGGCTTGTGCCAAGACCATATACAGGAGAGTAGGAGGTAGAGACTGCCTAATAACACTCAATGGCTAGTGGTATTGCACTACAGGTCCGAGCACCTAGGGACAACACCCCTTCTCCCATTGAACTAGCACAGTGGCCAACAACACAGCGATTTGAAGTGATTAGGGCCTCAACTGATCAATTGGAGCAGAGGCTCCATCATGCCGAAAGTACTGTAGACTTCACAAGGGAGGAAACACTCCTTTCTTAAGAGCACAAGACACAGGAAGAATTTTCCAAAATTCAAGTAGAACAAAAATTGGAAAGAGTCCAGGAGAGGCTTTTTGAAGCTTGTACAGAAATAAGGAAGGTCACACCTCAACTGCTAGAGTCTAGTGATGCAAGAGATATTGAGAACCATATTGAATTACTCCAAGGAGCATGGTCACAGTTGGCCATTCACGCAAAGAATCGGGAAGTGCAGTTGTGTAAGAGTCATCAAGAAGTAGAGCAACATCCTCAGAGGTTGCAAGAATATATGGAGAAGGTAGTGATGGAAGGAAACCATGCTTGAGTAACACTACACAAGCGTACAACTGACCGCTCAAGGATATTTTGAGAATTCAACAACTAGATGGGCATCATCACTTGGCACAACCTGACTCTTGGGCCTTAGCATTGGTCCAAGAAGTGATAAAGTGGGCCTTAGCATTGGTCGCATAGTTGGCCCCTTCCTTTAAAAAGGTAGAGGAAGAGAAATTGCAAGAAGAAGAGGAAGGTAAATCAGAGAAGAATGATAAGGGAAAGAAATAGTTACTCCTAGAAGCTGTGAAAGAGCCAAGTACTTGACATGAGGGAAAGTCAAGGCTTGTCATCAGAGCTTATTGGGCCCTTCATTTTTGGATTTCAATCTACACAAGAAGGAATACAGTCCCAGTTTTAGTTTATCATGAGTTGCACAAGCTACAGAAGAATATTGATAGTGGAGTGAGGAAAAGTAACAAAAATCAGTTGCGGAAATAGACAACGCAACTGTTACACATCAAAATTACTCACTTCAATAGTGTCGCAAGTGTCATCAATACAAGTTTCATAAGTGTCTCATATGTTCACAAGTGTCACATCTTGACCACAATTGTTTCAAGTGTCACAAACATCATACTACCATCTTACCTATGTCGTGCCTCTAATGACATCACAAAGACACTTAGACACCCTAAAGACTAGTTTTCAAGAGAAGAAATCACTTGACAGGGAATACAAACCTTTTGCCACTGAAAGAACCACTAAAAAATGGATTTTGGAGAGGAGCACTCCCCTACCCACTATCAGGGAGTGCTAGCACTCTCTGGGCATATTTGGGGGAGTGTTTGAGTGCCCTATGCACCCTTTTGGGGGAGCGCTATGCTCTTTGAGTGATTTTTTGGTTTGTTGGAGGAAATCAAGGGACAATCCCCTCAATATTTGAAGGTAGTTGGGTTCAAATCTTGGATCAAAGCATGATCTTAGGGAAGATCCTCAACTGCAGGAGAGGAGTCCTCAAATTATCCCAAAGATCTCTCAACTGGTTGGGCCTCTCCAAGGTTATATAAGGAGGCCTTCTCATGGTTAAAGGGGGGAAGAGACTAGAGATTGATACCAAACTTATGATCCTATAAGTGGTATGAACATGAAAAATATTGGAGATGTGAAACTCATGATCTCATGAGTGAGATGTCATCAAAGCAATCAATGTAGATTACTTGAGCAAAGGGGTTGGACAAGGAGAACTGGAAGAAGTTGTTGCACCTTCATCAAAGGATTGTAAGTATTTTTACTTGTTCTCATCAATATATCAATGCTTGGCCTGTTTCTTTCAAACTTATGCTTGTTCCAAATGATATTGTATGTAGTGGATGGATCTATATTTGAGCTAATCTCAATAGAGTAGGAATTCCATTGTATCTTTGTTATTTCTACAGGACCTATCATGGAGCTTAGGATCGAAGCTCAGCCTGGACTTTGTAAGGACAAATGCCATTAAAAAGGTACATATATTTTTTCTTCTCCTTCATACATTAGCTTGATTAGATATAAAAGGATTTCAGTGTCCATGTTAAGCAATTTTCTGTCTTGGCCTTAGGAGTCTAGAGACCAAGAGGGAATCCACTTGTCCGCAGGGAGATTCACCTACAACAAAAATTGGCAACTCCACTGGGGAGGATATCTAATTTTTGTTTCCTTTCCCAAATCCTTTTTTGGCCCTTTTCCCACTCATTTGACCTTCTCCATACTATCTTTTTGATTCTTAGATTTTTTTTATTGCCTCTTTATTTCATCATGATCACCCTAATTTGCTGTGTTTGCTTAATTTTTGAGTTTCTGGGCATTTTTCTGAGCTTTTGAAGTAGAGTGCTCCCCTGCCCTTGTTGTTAGAGTGTCAACACTCCCTGGTTATCTTACACAGAGAGTTGGAATTCTCTGGTGCCCCTTACACCATAGAACTACCACTTTTTCTGTGAAAAATCCTCTAGGTTTTCAGTTTCTGAGTTCAGTTTTTGCCTTTTGCATTTTCTCAGGGTATCATACTCTCAGTCCATCTTGGTATTGGCTTTCAACACCCTGTTTTCTAAGGATTCATCCTCTTTTTTTTGGATTTTTTGACATTTGTCCTTACTTTGCAATAACTCTTTGTCCTTGACGATTTGGAGTCAATTTTTCATTTTCTTCTTGTTTATCTGAGTGAGTGAAAACTTTGTAGGGAGTTTCAAAGGTATTTTGTACTTTTCTTTCTGATCTTTGAGTCATCTTGTCCAAGATATTTTTCCTTCCTTTTGAGTTTTTGGTTTTTGGTTTCTTGTTTGATCACAACAAGGGTGTCTTTTTGTTTATGTGAAGTTTGCTTCTAGATTTCTTAAATCTCACAACTCTTGAAGTCCGATTAGCATAGGAAGCTTTACATCTACTGGTTATCAATAACATATAAACATTTTAGCATTGTATTGGATTCCTTATTGGGGAATATATCATGAGGTCATTGCAACTTAGTGTTTGACAGTGAAAGGAAAATCCTTCATCTTCCCTTAAATAGACATTCATTGAAAGAAAAGATTGCTTATCATTTCTTATGCATGTTTTGGGAACTGTTGGTGTCTAGGTATGAACGATTTATTCACCCTTTTTCCTACATTAATTCATCAATCTGAGTGCATATCCTTTCAAGGCAACGTGCAAGGTATATGTAGGGGCAAGAGCACAATCTGTTCTGACCAAGGGTTCCTGATTAAGATTCAAAACAATGCTGAGAAAGTAGATCAATTACGACTTGAGAAAAGCAATCATAAGAATTAAAACACTGTAACAATAAGCATAAACTAATGAATAATACACACAGAAAGATGCAACACCTAATCAGAAGAGCGGGCCCAACTCTCTGATTAGGGATGCATTAGTCACAATGAATATTAAGACAACAAAATAGATGATGCTTTATAAATCTAAAAATGGTTATTACAATATCAATGGGGGCATCCCCAGTTACAGGAATAAACTGTCTTTTATACATAGAGAGGGAGAACAACCACTTTCCCCAAAACATGGTAACCATATCCCAAGAGATATACATAGTTGGAATGGCACCACTACCAGATAGACAAGATCAACAAGATGCCCAAGAATGGTTCAGGGATCAGTGACTCTAGCTGCACGACCTCCTCATGGCTTGGTCATTGCTGTGAATAGCATATCTACTGCGGGATACTGAAGCCTTGGTTCCTATTCTCCAGAAGCTGCGGTCAAACATGTTGGTTGTGGAGCCTAATTATCTTCCTGATGCATAGGTCCTTTTCTTTCAGCCGTGTCTATACCCCATGAATTATTTACACCCCAGAAGTATGTACACTCTTCCACACGGGGGAGTGTAGAGGGGGGTACCCCCTCTGTGGGGTCCGTGGGGTCCATCCCCCCGGATGGGGGGTCTGGGAGCAAACGGCCCCCCAGCGGGGGTTCGGGGGTAGCGCCCTCGATGGGGGTTCGAGGGCGAAGACCCAGAAGCAAAAATTGCCTTATAAAAGTATATTGTAATTTCATTGTAAATCTGGACCGTTCATTAT